>VMDO01004462.1:0-69476 GCA_007922755.1 Pedetes capensis | reverse complement strand
CAGCTGCAGGCATTTTATTTATAATGTGGGAATAAACTTCAATGTTTTCCCAGTAATCACCATATGATTAACATACAAGATCCTCTTTTGCAAATACTGCTTGTTTTTGAAGATGTCCATAGCTACTTGGAAAGTTGGTGCCATTATGGATAGGGATGACATATCCTCAAATGTGCACAGTACACAATGTAATAAAGTACTAAATTTATGAAGGTGTCAAACCCAGTCATTTCTGTCTTTAGGTACTCCTTGCTATTTGACTGCTAACAGAAATTTGAGATACTAGAATAATTAACATTGTACTCAAAAATAGTGTAATGAATTAAAGCCGGGGTTTAGCTCAGTTGGTAGAACGCTGCTCTGCACTTTCTGACGACCCAGGTTCGATCCACACCACAAAAAATGGGAAGATGTGGCAATCCACTCCTGAAGCAATCTCAAAAAACAATCAGCCTTTCACAACCCTATGATGGTTGCTATAAGTTGGACCCAACTCACAGGCACCTAACAACAACAACGTCAATTATATGATATATCAACTCTTTCATAAAGCATTTTCTTTAACCCATTCTAAAAAAAATCCTGTTTTAAAAGTTGAATCAATAAGATTACATAAGGGTAGGAAAATGAAAGTAAAGTATTCTTAGAAATAAAGCCTGCTCCAATGAATTGTACATATGACCACGGGAGTTATCTTCCCAAAACACAGCCTTCATTAAGCTGATTCAGAAATTATCTTCCACTGAAAGAACAAAAAGATAATAAAATGAGTGAGTTTGCAGTCTTTATGTGACATGCCCATATGATATCCACAGAGGGTTCTAGGATGATGGCATTTTCTAATCACCAAAGTGTTTATTTCCTGAGACTCTGCAGCATTAGTGTATACAATAATATGCAACCTGTTTTCTTAAACTGCTTATTTTCTAGGTCAGTGATTCTCAACCTTGCCTGTGTATTGCAGTCATCTGGGCAGCATTAAAAAAAAATACTGCTCCCCGGGCCTCATATCCAGAGATTCTGGTTTCATAGCTTTGGGGTGCAAAGCCATAGGAATGAAAATTTTATGGATTTCTGAGTGATTCTAATGGTCAGCCAGGTTGAGGCACTATCCACAGGGGTACCCGTTTCTATACAGCTTGTCAGAATAAAAACTGGTTTCAGCTGCATGCAAAACAAGGTCAAACTGTTGAATTATCAGTTAGATAAAAAAAAAAAAGTTCTGTGGCCTCTTTAAGTTGTTTTTTAATAACAAGAATAATTTCCCTAATGCTGTCTTTATGTCTGAGTCTCAAAAGTTTTCAGTGGCTCTCCAACCATCAAAAACATACCAAGGGCTGGAGATGTAGCTCAGTGGTAGAGCACTAACCTAGCATGCACAAGGCCCTGGGTTCAATCCTAAACACTAATATATATACACACATCTAGGTTGGGATTTAGCTCAGTTGTCAGAGCACTTTGCTCTGTGAGCTCTGAAGCCCCAGCATCACAATTAAAGCCCAATTCTACCAAAATCTGGGGACCCCAGAATGATAATAGACAATATTTTGTTGTTGTTGTTGTTGTTAGGTGCCGTCGAGATGGCACTAACAACGAGACAATATTTAGTCAGTACTTATTCTGGACAAGGTGTTATTTTATGTGTTTAAATGTGTTATTTCATGTCATCCTCCCAACAACCCTAGAATGTAGGTCCCATCATCCTATCATTACAGTTGAAGAAGAGGTGGCACAGAAAGATTACACACCTTGTTCACGGTCTCAGAGTTCCATACTGAGGTTGAAACTGGGACCTAGGTAGTCTGGCTTTAGAGTCTGCCCACTTAACCAGTCCTCTTACCAACTTTAGAAGGCTAAAATTCCTAAAAACACCTGGCTTTGGAACATCCCTGATAGGAACATCAGTATTTCTTTGGTGAAAGAAAGAATTCTCCTCAAGTTAATTTGTACAGATGGACATTTTCATATTCTCACTCTTAATTCTTAATCTATTCCATATTTAACATTTATTTCATGACTTATCTGATAACAGAAAAATCAATACCTACTAGTACACTTACATTGCTTTTGCAACAATTATGTTTGAGTTATGATTTGAATTTGCTCCACAGTATCAGTTATGAAAATTTGTATTACCCTCAGCTCCACTCAAAGGTTAAATTTGCTGCTTACTCTTAGCTTTTATGGTAGAAAATCTCCAAATTTATTCTGATTATTTCCAAAAAAATTGAATACTGAAGTGACCCAAGAGGGTATATGATCTCCTTCATGATGTTAACAAGCATCCTTTATAATTATATGTACTTTACAGTATTAACCATATTTCCTTGTTCCTCAGTGTAGTTGACCCTGCAGTAGTCCTTGGAGAAGAAAAGCAAAAGGTATAATCATCCTCATTTTAGCAATGAAAATGGAAACACAGAAAGGTTTAGTGGCTGATAGAATTAGTTAAGAGTTCAATGCGATAGAAGACTACTCGAGCCTATAATCAACAAACAGCTTAGGCAATAAAATATGTTCCATGTGAATTGTAATCCACGTACATCATGTGTAATAAACATGTTGACATGAAGACATAAATAGGAGACACAGGTTACCAATGGAGAAAGGACGCATTTTGTTAAGGGGACATTAAGTTTTTTTCAAATGTCTCTCTTACCTTCCTGTTTCACAAAAGAAGAAAGCAGACACTAAACAGGTCTTCTGGGTAACAGTCATCGTGCATACAGACACACACGTGCACACTACACACACACACACAGACACACACACACACACACACACACACACACACTCACACTTCTTTATACAAATGAATCCATATTTCACTTATTGTTTCTCCCTGGGCTTCAAATCCATGAAAAATTGGGTTCAGGTTTGGGTACAGTTTCAATATGTTACAATGTAGAGGGTTGGGGTGGGTTTGGTTTTAAAATTTTAATCTTATGTATAGATAGATGAATATATTTTTTTCAATTTTTTTTTTAATTTTTATGTGTAATAAAATAGCTAATGATTCAAAAATAAATTAAAAGCTGAACCCGAATCCAATCACTGGGCTCTTGTTCAGGTTCTTTTTGAAGCCCTGTTACCAACACACAGGATTTAGACCTGAACCAGAACTTAACCTGAACCTTCTAAATTTTAACTTCTTGAATCTGCACCTGAACTTGAACCCAATCTTTCATGGTTTTGTAGCCATGGGACCTCCAATGGCCATATTATTTTTCTATCATGGACCAGATGTGTTCTATGGATTGAATGTGTCCTCTCAAAATTCAGGTGTGCTCAGTGTGACATTAGGAATAGGTTGGACCTTGAACAGGTGATAGGACCATGAGGGTACCCTCTCGTGTAGGGGATTAAGGCCTCTTTAAGGAGGCTTCATGTAGCATTCTAGCTCCCTTTCCCCCTTCTCCTCTGTGAGGATGTGCAACAAACTGCCATCCTGGAAGCAGACAGCAGTCCTCACCAGAAAACAGAACCTTACCAGTGTCTTGATTTTACAATTGTCAGCCTCCAAAGCTATAAGAAAATAAATCTCTATTCTTTATAAATCACATAGTCTCACACATTCTGTTATAGTAACAAAAAACAGACTAAGACAATGTATGACTACTAACAGCTTTCTACCTTAGAGTACCTGCCCCTATGGGGAATACAAATTCACACCACAGACTAAAAAGAGGAACATGCAAGTCATAGTGCACATCACTGTTTTGAATATCTGACATATGAAGATTGAGAGTAATCCAGCAAGTTCATATGGAACTTTGTAGTTTTCATATTTTCATTCAAATCTTACAAAAACTAAAAGCTAAATATATTAACAAACATATTAACACAGGAATATCTTTGTGCATGACTTGTAATTAGGTAGCACAGCTGCAATTCAAGCCTGTTCTAGTGATATCTTAGCCACACCATACTACCTACATAGCTGGCATGGAACCCAGAGGTAAGTAAGAGACCCAAATGACACTATTTCCTTGAGAAGTGAATTAGTCTTACTTGGGCTTTTGTTTATACATTTAATGCCAAAATGCTCATAATACACTATGAAGATGATTTAAATCATCCTAGAATATGTAGAAAATTCAGAAACTATCTAGTACAACCTCTTTATATACAGATAGAAAACAAAGGCTAGGAGAGGAAGTGACTGGATTAAGATCTGATAGCAAGGCAACAACATTTGAGATCTGAATCCAGACCTTCAGGGTCTCAATGTGGTACCCTCTCAAGTTGCACAAAACTTATCCCCCAGGTGTGTTACCTCAAATATTAGTTTCTTTCCACTAGTAGGTGCTGTTGCCTGAGCATCTGGATTTTCTCCCCTCACATAATTTTAAAATTTCATTGTACATGGGAGTGTTGTGTAGGACACTGCAGAGTCTACAAGGATGAGTCCCCATGACTCCAGAGTAAGGTAAAGACCATCACAGTCCTAACCAGTACAATCATCCTGTTTGTCTCTGAAACTCTGAATTGTACATCTGTTGTGTTATTAAAATCAAGGGAATGGCAGCAGTGTGTGAAGGTAGTGGGTTCTGAACAGGTATGCCTGGGACAAAGAGGACAAGGTTCTACTCAGTGTTTGACTACATCTTGTATGAACCCATTATTTTACACATTGGTGTTATATATAATATTTACTTGAGAGGAGATTTTCAGTTTTGCTTTGTTATTTTTTAAAAACGAATACAAACTACTTAAAGCACAATAGGTGGTGAATTTACAGATAGAAGAATTGGGCTTTGATCCTAGCCATGGCATATTTCTGATCTGTGACTTTGGACATGCAGCTTCATCCACTGGAGCAATATGTGCATTAGGGACAATGACTTCAGCCTCGGTACCTCAAAGCTTTAGTGGGAAGAATATGACTCTCTGTCTGTCTGTCTGTCTGTCTGTCTGTCTCTCTCTCTGTGTGTGCGTGTGTGTGTGTATGTGTGCATATCTACACAAATATGTAGACACACAGACACATATATACACATACATGAAAGGAATTCATCTAAGACATATTGCTATACAATAAGGTTTTGGTTATGAATGTGAATGTAAATCATATGGACAATATAGCAGAATGTACTTATATATCTGAGGCTTCCATTCAGTGATGGCATTCTAAGAAATTTCTATGCAAAATCTATAAGGCAGAATGCAAAGTTGATATGAGTAGATGTATTTTGAGGAGATAAGTGCCTCACAAATACTGGCAATACACATGTATTATTAGTGGAGTGAGAGAAGAATGCCATGCATACTTGACACATGATGTTACATTGGACCTCAAAGGGAGGCCCTTGGGCATGGAGTCTGACCATCTCAGGCCATTTCTCTCTCATGCCTGGAAAATCCTCATTGCTGAGCTGCCATCTGCATCTGATTCCATCTCCAGCACTTGCATAGCAACACTGAGCTAAGTGCTGAAGTGATGTCTAAGGAACAGTTATTAATGTACATATGTATGCAGACAGTATGCGAAAATATGCAGGATTGAAAGTGATTAGCGTGTTAATTTGAGGTAATACTTCTCACCAGGACTGTGCTCCTAGAAAATTCCTTTCTATCTACAGGAGCTTGCACAGTCATCTGCTATCACTTACCAAAAAGTTTGGGATAAAAGTGGTGTCAATTTTAAGGAAACACACTTCTCGATTTTCTTTGTTAACATTTGAATAAAACATGAGAAGGTTTCTCCTCCCCTCTCCTTTTTCATTCAGAGAATAAGTCACTTCACAATCTTGTTTTGTGTGAGAGAAAAAATAGTTACCTTTCTTTGCCACCTCCAGGTTAGCAGAATCATTGGTTTTCAAGTAGAAAATTTCAAATTCCCTTCTACAAACTTCACTGGTACCCATAATTTCTGAGTTGAAGAGGACGTCTTTGTAATAATAATGTAGAAAGAAATCAGATTTTTATCCAGTTAGAGCTTATGGACCTGAAAGACCACTGGAGCCAGCAGAAGAAGAAAGGTACAGAAAGTTCTATGTGAAGAATTTGCCTGGGACAGAAGGAACAATTTCTGGGCCATATGAAACACTGGGAAAATGGAACATGGCCTTGAAAGCCAAGTACCTGGGGTGGCCACACCCCCACTGCATCTCCCATCCATAAAATGAATGGCCTGAGTCAGAAGTTTTTCTAAGGACATTCCAGACATCAGTGCATTCTAAAATAAATTTTATAAGATGAACACACAGACTGCATTTAGATTTAGGCTGAGTAAGGGTAAGGAGAATCCACTCAGTGGTGATTTCTGGGCAGTTCTTCAAGACCCCAAATTTGTTGGAACATTACAAAAGTTATGAAATAAGAAAAATGAGAAAATCTGTAATGAGACATGTTCTATTTATGTGAGTGGAGTATTTCTGGGCAATTCCTCTTGTACTAGTTTCTATATTTAGATTATCATATTCAGTAAATACACTTAATTTTATAGGCTGACTAATGCCCAAGTGCCTGATAATTGGTAAGATAAGTTAAGGGCTCTCATTTACTAAGGCTTATAGGGAGATCTCAGAAATCATGTAAATACATAGAAACTGTATAAAAACAGAGAACCTAGTAGTAGCCTCTTGTGTCACCTTCTGCCATGTAATTTTATTTGAAGCTCTGTCTTGGGCAAGGGATACCACTTAGGCAGAGAGCAAAGTTGAAGGTCTTTATCAAGAATTCGGACTGTACATACAGCTTGGTATTATCAGCATTCTGTTAAGTTCAAAGAAGAGCTAGTTATGACAAATACAGCTTGCTTTACTTCTGAAACAAAACTGTGCACATATTTGTGGCCTTACTACTAATTAACCTGGAGATTGTTCCTTTCATCTATTCAATGTGTTTTTCTCTCTCTAGTTACAACATGTTGAGGTTATTTTATTATTTTTATTTTGCCATCTGGAATATAGTCAAACTGTTCTCTTATAGGCACTAGGGAGACAATGGTATAAATGATTAAGGGACTAGAAAGACTGACTTGTCCAGAAAGATTAAAAGAGCTATATATGTGCATATAATGAGGCTGAAGGATGACAAAGAAATGCCATAAATATTTGAAAGGTGTAAACACTGAGGAATAATTTAGCTTGGTGCAGGTGGTACAACTGGGACTGATGGTGTCTCTTAAGGATAAGGGAAGATCTTTGTTAAAGGAAAATTTAAATTGCTTTCAATGTTATCCATGGGGTATAGCAAAATAGGAACATGAGGGTAGTTGTAAGAGCAATGGAATGAGAGAAGACAAAAGTTGGCCATACATACATGGCTGTGTAATCTTGGAAAAATCTGCAGCCTTAGCACCCTGGCATCAGATCCTGCCTGATCTTGGAAGCTAAGAAGGGTCAGCTAAGTTAGTCCTTGGATGAGAGACCACCTAGGAATATCAGGTGCTGCAGGCTAGGGAGAGGGACCTGGCAATCCACTCCCAAAACAATCTGTCATTGAAAACCCTATAAATAGCAGAGAAGCACTGACATAGTGCCAGGCATGGCACAGGGTTGGGGAGTGTTTAGTTCTGTTGTACACCTGGTCACTATGACTTGGACCCGGCTCAGTGACATCAGACAACAACAATCTTGGAAAGGTCATTTTACCCCCATGGGCCTCAGTTCCCTCTTCTGTAAATTACTGTATAGACCAAAGAATATTTAGAGATTTTTCCAAAGGGTGCTACAATAAAGCTCAAGGATTTGGAGAGTCCTGGTATACTGGTAAGAAATATGAAAAAGAATGAGAGTGGTGAGCTTTTTCATCAGTTTCATCTCTATACCATCAGCTTCCTCCAATTAATTTCTGAGGAGTTTATCAACTCAGTAAGTTGTTGGCATAAGAAATTGATTTGAAGAGTTAGAAAAATGCATTAGAGGTTGGGTTTAAATGCATTCTTATTCAAAAGGCTCCTAAAAGCTGGGCATCTTGGCGGACACCTGTAATCCCATAGATTTAGGAGGCTGAGGCAAGAGGATCATGATTTTGAGGCCAGAGGCAGCCTCTGCAACTTCATGAGACCTTATCTCAAAATAATAAAAAAAAATTAAAAACAGCTGGGGGTGCAGCTCAGAGGTGGAGCACTTGCCTAACATGTGTGAGGACCCAGGTTCAACCCCCAAGTCCCGAAAAAAAAAAAAAGGACTCCCAAAAAGGCACAATAGTAAAATTAGGTGCTCACAAAATAATTGTTGAGTAACTACATATGTGCCAACCTAACAGATACAGAAGTAAGATGGAAGGGCTTACGGCTCACATGGAAACCACACTCTACATGCAAATTTTCACATGGGATTGTCAAATGGTTCCAAAAGAAGAGATAAATAACTAATGTAATTTCTAGTAGTACTTAAAACAATTATTTAAATTTAGCATTTACTGAGCAACTAACTACCAACTTAAAAACTTGTAGTCTCATGATAGATAATGTAGAATGTAAAGATTCAAATTAAACAAATGTCAACTGCTTAGTGTGCCTCAGGCATACTAAGGATTTTATAAAAGTGCAATAATCCAGAATATATGTTTTTGTGGGGAGGGTGCCTCTGGTTCCTTTGCTCAGCAACATGTTTGTATGGTTTGTCCATCTTGTTGCACATACGGTAGTTCATTTCCTTATTACTGATGAGTCTCTTTTTATTGTGTAAATATGGCAGGATTTGTACTTTCACCTATAAAAAAAGACTTGAGTCATTGCCAGCTTCTGCCTGTTACAAATAAAGCTGCTATGTTGTCTACAAGTTTGTTGGAAAAAAGTTTGCATTTGTTTTGGGCCAATATTTTAAAGGGAAATTTCTGGGTCATATGTTGAATGTGTATTTAAGTTTTGAAGATACAACCAAACTGTTTTCCAAAGTGACATTTTACATTCTCACCAGCAATGTATGAAAATTCCAACTGTTCCATCTTCTAGTTAATACTTGGGATGGTCAGTGTTTTGAATCTTAGTCATTCTAAACAATATAGAGGTATCTAATGGGGTCTTAGTTTGTTTGAAGACTACAGAGAGCAACCATTTTTAATTTTCTTGTTGCTTCTATGTGCTGTCAGGTCTGGTCCGACTCATAGCAACGCTCATAGGGTTTTCAATGGTTGACTGGTTTTGGGGATTGTTTTGGGAGTGGATTGCCATGTTCTTCTCCCATTTTTGCAGTGCTGGGGATCGAACCCAGGTCTTCAGAGAGTGCAGAGTAGCATCCCACCAAGTGAACTAAATGTTGTTGTTGTTGTTAGGTGCCGTCGAGTCGGTATCCGACTCATAGAGACCCTCATAGGGTTTTCAATGGCTGACTGTTTCGGGATTGCCTTGGGAGTGGATTGCCAGGCCCTTCTCCCATTTTTGCGGTGCTGGGAATTGAACTCGGGTCCTCAGAGACTGCAGCGCAGTGCTCTATCAACTGAGCTAAATCCCAGCCCCTGTGAACTAAATACCATCCCCATTCATTTTCTTATTGGCTCTTTATATATTTTCTTCAGAGAAGTGTTTGTTCAAATCTTTTGCCCATTTTTAAATGTTTTCCTTGTCTTTTTATTGACTCACAAGGATTCTTTTCTGTTTTTTGCTTGTGGTACTAGGGGATTCAACCTAAGGCCTGGTGCATACTTTACAAACCCTTTACCATTAAGCTGCACTCCCAGCTGCTTTTTAATTTTTTATCTTGAGACAGGGTCTTGCTAAGTTACACAAGCTGCCTCTGGCCTTGAACTTTCAATTCTGCCTCTGCCTTCCAAGTCTCTGGGATTACAGGTAAGCACCACCATGTTGAGCTGAGAATTCTTCCTGCATTCTGAACATATATGAGATACATATATGTTGCATGTATTTTCTCTGCATATGTGAGTTGGGTAAATCAGAAAGAGGTATACCATGTCCATGTTTTGGAAGACAGTTTTGTTAAAGTGTTAATTCACTCCAATTTGGTTTATATGAGCAACATAATCCTAGTGAGTTTTATTGGTATAAACTGACAGCTAATTCTAAAATGTAAAAAGATGCAGAATAGTCCAACCAATTTTGAAAATGAAAAAGAAAGTTAGAGGACTTTTTTTCCCAAGCTGGGGATTGGATCTAGGTCCTTCCACATGCTAGACAAGTGCTCTGCCACTGCACAATATCCTCAGCCTCCCACAACATTTTTTTTTTTTTTGACAGGGTCTCACTAAGCTGGCAAGGGTGGCCTCAAACTTGCATTACTTTGGCCTCAGCTTCCCAAGTAGACGGACATGTGCCACCACAGCCAGCTTGCTGAAAGACTTCTTGTTGTTGCTGTTGTTAGGTGCCATCACAGCAACCCTATGAACAACAGAACAAAACACTGCCTGACACTGTGTCATTCCCAGCACTGTGTCAGTGCTTCTCTACTATGCATAGGGTTTTCAATGGTGAATTGTTTTGGGATTGGGCTGTCAGGTATGACTCCCATTTTTGTGGGGCTGAGGATGGAATCCAGGCCCTCAGAGAGCACACAGAAAGCACTCTAACAACTGAGCTAAACATCAGCACCTTTGAAAGAGTTAATCTACCCGAAACCAAGATTTGCTCTAGGCAACAGTAATAAAGACAGTGGGGTACTGAGTGGCACAAAAATAAAAGTTTTAAAATCAAATTATGTAACATCTCTCCCCAGAAGTCCATTTGTGCATATCAGATAAAATTAGTGTTTTCCCTCAATTTCGTTTATTTGCTAAAACTAATAATGGCACATGGTCCTGAAAACTGAGAATAGACAGAGGGTGAGTAGACAGATTTTATGTTTTATCGAGAGATTAGAATTAGTATTCAATTTTTGGTGTTAAGCAAATACTAACAAAAAAGCTACACTCTATTTTTCCTGGTGGGGGAAGATGACAATAATTTTGTAACTAACATAAATTAAGAAGCATTTCAGTATGAGTAAGTCATCTCTCATGGATCACTCTAGAAAGATATAAATGTTATAAATGCTGAGAACATCAAATAAGTTAAGTTGTGCAATCACATCCTGAAGACAAAAGACTTTAAATAGCCCTTACCCTATGAATTCACACTTATTTTTCATTTGTTATCTTTTATTGTACCTGAAATATTTAAAGTCACTTATGAGGTCCTAAATTATAGTACTCCTTATAGAAAATGTTCTTCACTATTAAGTGAATGTAATTTTTCTAACCCAGTGGAATAAAATATTTATAATGGATTAATGAGAAAGGACAGAGACACAATTAATATAATTTTATTAAAATTGGTGTAGGATTTGGGGCTCAGATAGGCAAGTAGTAATAGAAAATATGAATGTAGCAAAGTATAAAACACATTACTCTCTTGATTTTTGGTGTCAAACAAATACAAACAAAAATCCTACACTCCATTTTTCCTGGTGGGGGAAAAATCACAATCATTTTGTAAGTAACATGAATTAAATTAAAAATATTTCAGTATGAGGAATTCATCTCTCATGGATCACTCTAGAAAGATACAAAATGCAGGAGCAAGTATACTCTGAAGGCCACAGGTAGATCCACTTACTCATTGGTGTTGTTATGAGCAAATTAAAGTTCAGAGCCCAGGAGGCAACACAGTCCCTGTTGCAAAAGCAACATTTAGTGAACTAGACCATCAGAGTAATTGACTTGATGATGTCTGTGTTAATATCTACTTCAGCTGCCTTACTGAGCGTGCTAGTATGTGTGGGTATACATTTTCACCTTGGAGATACACGGAAAACATTACTACATATTTCTGTAGACATTCAGCTCTAGGAGCAAAAGACAATTTTTAAATAACTCTTTTCTTGATTCAAGACAATGAAGATGAATGTATGATGGACATAGGACATTTACTTTCATGAAATATAAGATGAATAATACCCAAGAAGTGACTTTCAGAGATGATTAGAAAATGGTACTGCTGTCAGTGAAACATTGTCATTATTAAGCAAGCATAGGGATTGTTCCAATTCTGGCCTTTAAATGGAGACAAAGACAAGATGACTGCAACTGAAGAAGTCATTCCAAATTCTGGTCATTTGCAAGTTCACAGATAGTGCTGTCACATCTCTGCAGAGCTGGTTTATCCAGGATCTTTGTACAGTAACAAGCTTCCATCTTCAGTAACCCGCTCACTTTCCCAGAGTAAAAGAACTTTAAAGGACTTCTTATTTACCTCTGCTTCAGTTTCTCCAGAACTTCACCTTTTAAGGAATTATGCACTGACTCTGACTCACCCCTTGAAATCAAAGGCCCTCCACTACAGAACTATAAAATGTGACCTTCTATATTGTGTGAGAACTAGCAAAGACTTTTGTTTCCCCCGGCCTCAGGTCCCCAACCTCCATGTCTTAGATATTCCTACCTTCAAGATGCCCTGGAACTCATTTCCATCAATCACAATCATATCTTATCATCTAACATCTGTCTCAACAGCAGCCTTATTAAAGAAGCCAGATAGGAAATGAGTTCTTCCCTTTCTTCTTTCCTCCCTTGGTCCCTTTCTTCCTTTTCTCTTTTCTTTTTCTAATGAATATTTCAATATTTCCTCTCTATGAGTTGCCTGGTTACAACATTGGTCCCCTTTTCCAAGGGCTACCCATGAAGCCTTTCTTTTCACCCCTAAACATACATAACATCCTCTTTCTTCAAATTATTGTATACATTCTAATTTTGGGGGGGAAATTACATCAATTCAGTTTGTGCTAAGGATACTTATGTAATAGTTCAATCTCACCAACAAGATGTTGAAGAATGCTATGTAGCAGACACTGACCATTTATTTATGTACTTTATGGGAATCCAGATCAATGCCTGATATCACAAAGACTTCAAATCAGTATATGTAGTGGCAAGCCATCATTTTTGAAATAATTATTTAAAATAATATCTAGACAGTAGATTTTGCAAGTAAGGAGTTCAGTATTTATGCTGGCTAGCAATATCCTCATAGCAAGAATTGAAAGGTGCATCATTAATTGGTTTATAGGTTCTGTGCCTTGCTGATAGCAAATGAAGGAATAAAATAAATACAACTCTCACAAAAAAGTCAAATATACAACTGGGTCAGTATGCAACTTCATGGTAAATGGAGGAAAGATTGAGGTTGTCCACAATTTTGGTTTACTTGGTTCTACAATCAACATCCATGGAAGGAGCAGTCAAGAAATCAAAAGACACATTTCTTTGGGAAAAGCTGTGGCAAAAGATCTCTTTAAAGTATTGAAAAGTAAAGATGTCACATTGAAGACAAAGGTGCACCTGACTCATGCCATGGCATTTTCAGTTGCATCATATGGTTGTGAAATCTAGACATTGAACAAGGGAAAGAGGAGAAGAATTGATGCTTTTAAATTATTTTTTTTCAGGTGCTGGAGATGATTATTGGATATACCATGGACTACCAAAAGAACCAACAGATCTGTCCTAAAAGAAATGCAACCAAGAATGCTCCTTGGAAGCAAGGATGGCTAGAGTGCGTCTTAGGTATCTTGGATATGTAGTCAGGAGGGACCAATCCCTGGAGAAGGATATTATGTTGGGAGAAAAAAGGAAAACCCTCAACTAGATGGACTGACACAATGTCTGCAGCAATGGGCTTAAATGTAAATAAGATCGTGTGACTGGCACAGAATCGGGGAAGGTTTTGTTTTGCTGTAACAGGGTTGCTATGAGTGGGACCCGACTAGATGGCACCTAACAACAACAGAGTACCCAATTTAATGTTCAAAGTTAAGAATTAGGGGACACCAGAAAACTTAGCTGTAGCAAGTAATGGACTATCTACAACTGTGATTAAAAGCACCCTTGTAATTGTTGCTAAGTGCTGTTGAATGGGGTTGGACTCATAGCAACCCTATGTACAACAGAATGCAACACTACTCAACTTGGTCTCATGTCTGGCACTATTGTCAGTACTTCTCTGCTATTCATAGGATTTTTGATGGCTAATTGTTTCACGAGTGGGCTGCCGGGTACTTCTCCCAAGCCTACCTGGTATTCCCAGGTGGTCTCCCATCCAAGGACTAATTTTGCTTAGATTCTGAGATCTGATGAGATTGGATGTCAGGGTGGTATGGTTGCAGGCAAAAGCACCCTACACTCTATCAAGCGTCTATGTTTGAAAATGGGGATCCACTGCACCTGTACACGTATTATCACAGTAAATTAAAGAATTTTTAAGTCATTATTAGTGTAAGGGTAAGATTATGCATATAGTCTTCAAAGTCATACTACTGTTGTTATAGAAAAATTAAGAGCAAGGTTTCTGAAGTCATATCTCTCCCTTTAATACTTGGCCCTGTCACTTACCAAAGCATGACTACATGCATTAGTTACCTCATCAGTGAAACAAGAATATAACTGTATCTACTAACTTAAAATTGCTGTGAGAATTATACAAGTCAATACATATAATTTGCATATAAATTGTACAAATCAATGCATAGAAAATACATATACATGTACTTATGGATGTGATAATAGCACATCCATACGGATTGTTTTTATTGCTATTGTTACTGCTAAGGAATCTACAGATTCACCAAGTGGCTAATCCTCATCATTTGGAAATAACACTTCTGAGAACTTTTGGTATAAAATTTTATTTTCTAATAATGACAAGTCAGACTTCTGGCTCAAGATACTGGACTAAGAACACAACTGCATTCCAGGATTCCTGAAATAAAAGCATACACATAATGGATATAATAAACAAGTAACAACAAAAAGTATGTAGCAGGAAGAAAGAAAAGAATGCATGTGGGTGGAGGGGGACACAACAATGAAGATATTTTGAGATATATCTGGAATACTCAAAGGAGATGAGAGCTGGTGATTAAATGGGATAAACCATATCTTAAAATAAGGTAGGATGAAGCTTTGACAGAGGTGAACAGAAAGTACACACTGTAGATCATGAAAGGAGCTCAGACTTTTGTCAATTTAGAGCATCCAAATATGATGATTGGAATTACAATCTGAGTCATAGAGTTGGAGAGTAAAGCTTCCACAGCCCCCTACCTAGGGACACTGCCATGTTCTCTAAGGCTACTAAACATTTCAAAAGTCCATCACTGATATATTCAACAACAAACGATAACCAAAGTCAGCCAAACTGAGCTTGAGACTAAAGTAGTAACTAACTGCTTAAGACCAAAAGGAGTATCACTGAATATCTATCTCTTCCACCTTATGGCTGAGGGCACCTGGAAGAGCAGAAGGCACCCGCAAGTTCTCAGTTGTCCCTTAAAAAAGTGGAAAAGGGTGACCAATGGGGAGGATTTGTGTAATTCATCCACAAGAAACTTAAATTGGGCAGCCAATCTATGTGCCTGGTGGGCAGGCCCACAGGTGCACTAGGAATGGTTCTTAGGTAAAATATTGGCTCACAAGATCTGCACCAGAAGGGGCAACACCAAGCCTTATTTTTTAGTGACAGAGTCAGGACTAGAATCCAGGTCTCCCCATTTCCAGTCCAGAGATTGCTTCCCTACCCCACTCTCAACTTTTCCTCCTGGATCTTTCAGACATTCCTATTTTGTTAATTCACTCTATATATTTTAAAAACCGTTTTTATAATTAAGGAAAAAGAAAAAGAAAATATAAATCATAATCTGATTAAGAGTCTCTTTATATTTCAATGTTGTTTTAGAATTTCTACACATATTTACATAAGTTTGATCACACTACATACACAAACAGTCTATTTTCTTCCACAAGGGAATAGTTTCCCAATCCACTTAAACTCTTCAAACATATTGGTTTCATTTCCTTTGGACATATATCCAGTAGTTGGATTGCTAGATTACAAAGTAATCCTATTTTTATTTTTTTGAGGAAAATTCTTACTGTTTTCCATGACAGCTGTTATTAATGTATATTCTCACCGATAGTAGGCAAGAGTTTCTTTTTCTCCACATTCTCACCACTTATTATTTGTGATAATAATGCTTCTCACTGGAGTGAGGCTACACATCATTGTGGTTTTAATTTTTCCCCCTAATGATTAGTGATGTTGAGTATTGTTTCATATATTTGCTATCCATTTGTATGTTCTCCTTTGGGAAACGTCTATTTAGTTCCATTATTCATAATTTAATTAAACTATTTGTTTTCTCTATTGAGTTGTTTGGGGCTGGGATTTAGCTCAGTTGGTAGAGCAGTCTCTGAGGTCCCGAGTTCAATTCCCAGCACTGCAAAAATGGGAGAAGGACCTGGCAATCCACTCCCAAGGCAATCCCGAAACAGTCAGCCATTGAAAACCCTGTGAGGGTCGCTATGAGTCGGATACCAACTTGATGGCACCTAACAACAACAACAATTGACTTGTTTGAATTCCTTACATATTCCAGATATTAACCCCTTACCACAAGATAATTTGCAAATATTTTCTTCCATTCTGTAAGTTGTCTTTGTCTATTGTTTCTTTTTGCTATACTGAAACATTTCAGTTTGGTTTAACATGATTTGTCTATTTGTGCTTTTATTTTTGGTGCTTTTGGGATTTTATCCAAAAAAAAGAAAAAAATTCTTACCCATTCCAGTGTCCTGAAGTTTTCCCCCTATGCTTTCATGTAGATGTTTCATAGTTTCATATTTGACATTTAAGTATTTAATTGATTTTGTGTTGATTTTTTGTATCTGGAAAGAAATAGGCATCTAGTTTCACTCTACTGCACAGGGATATACAATTTTCCCAGCACTATTTATTGAAATGGGTTAGGGGTTTAGCTCAGTTGGTAGAGTGCTGCTCCACACTTTCTGAGGACCAGGGTTCTATCCCCAGCACTGCAAAAAATGGGAGAAGGATATGGCAGTCCACTCCCCAAAACAATCCCAAAACAGTCAGCCACTGAAAACCCTGTGGGGGTCCCTATGAATTGGACTTGACTTGATGGCACCTAATAACAAACAACAATTATATGAAAGAGCAGACCTTTATGCAATACATGTTCTTATCATATACTTAGCATGTTCTTAGCATATTGAAGATCAGTTGCCTGTAGGTATATTGGTTAACTTCTAGGTTCTCTATTCCATTGGTCTAGATGTCTGTTTCTGTCAATGACATGTTGTTTTGCTTACTAAAACTCTGTAGTATATTTTGTAGTCAGAATGTATGTCTCTTTGTTCTTTTAGCTTAAGATTCTTTCAGCTCAAGATTGCTTTGGTTATTTGGATTTTCTTTCGGCTCCATACAAATTTTTAGGATTTTATTCCTAGTGGAAAAAAGTCAATAGTCTATTGGTAGGTATTGTTTTGAATCTGTAGATCAGTTTGCGTAGTATAAATATTTTAACAATACAATTCTTCCAATCCATTAGTATGGGATATTTTCCATTTCTTAGTGACCCTTTTAATATCTTTCATTAATATTTTATAGTTCTTATTGTAGAGACCTTTCATCTATGGTTAAATTTATTTTGAAGTATTTTTATTTTATTTATTTCCTATGGGAATTGAGATTCCTTCCTCATTTCTTTTTCAGATAATTCACCTTTGGAATCTAGAAATGGTACTGATTTTTATATGGTGATTTCATATCATGCAGCTGCTGAATTTGTTTATTAAGTTCTAATAGTTTTATGATGGAGTCATTGGAGTTTTCCCTGTATAGCATCATGTCATCTTTAAACAGTGATAATTTGACTTCCTCTATTCCCTTTTGGATACCCTTTGTTTCTCTCTCTTGCCTAGTTGCTCTGGTTAAGATTTTCATTACAATGTTGAATATATGTGGTGAAAATGGGCAATCTTGTCTTGCTCCATATCACAGAGAAAAAGACTAGCTTTTCTTCATTCAGTATGTGAGTTATTTGCTTGTTTTATAGGGACCTATCAGGTTTATGTACATTCCTTCTAACCTAACTTGTTCAGATCTTTTGTTATGAAAAGATGGTAAATTTTACCAAATGCCTTTTTCTGTATCTGTTGATATGATAATGTAATTTGCCCTTTATTCTGCTGATGTAGCATGTCATATTCATTGATTTGTATCTGTAGAAACATCCTTGTGTCTCTGGGATGAATCCTACTTGATCAGAGTGAATAGTCTTTCTACTGTGCTGTTGGATTCAGTTTGCTAGCATTGTGGTGAGGATTTTTTACATCTGTGTTTATCAAGGATACTAGCCTTGTTTCCTTGTTGTGTCTTTGTTTGGTTTTGGTATCAGGATAATGCTGGCCTTGTAGAATGAGTCTGGAAAAATTCTCTCCTCTTCAACAACTTTTTTGGGAATAATCTAAACATAATTGGTGGAAGTTCTTTATATGGTTGGTACAATTCAGCAGTGAAGCCATGTGGTCGTGGGATTTCCTTTGATGGGAGTCATTTTATTAGTGATTCAATATCATCAATCATTATTGGTCTGTTCAGGTTTTCTATCTCTTCATGATTTAATCTTGGTAAGATGTATGTGTCAAGAAGTTTGTTCATTTCCTTTAGGGTATCATACGATTCTTTAATGATCATTTTCATTTTTGTGATTCAACTGTAATGTTTCATATTTTCATTTTTAATTTTAGTCATGAGTCTTCTCTCTTTTCTCTTAGTTTACCTAAGGATTTATCAATTATCTTTATCTTATTGACGAACCCACTCTTCTTTTCACTGATCTTTTTGTATTTTTAAATTTCTATTTCATTTATTTCTGCCCTAATTTTTATTATTTTTTCCTTGTACTAATTTTGGGTTTGGTTTGCTCTCCCTAGTTCCTTGAGGAGGAATGATCATTTTTTTTTTTGAGATTGTTTTCCTTTTTAATAGCATATTCTTTTCCTAGTGTATAATTTACATACAGTAAAATTCATGTTTTTGTGTACCATTATAAGAGTTTAAAAAATACATGCAATCATGTAAGAACCACTAAAAACTAGATAAAGAGAAGTTTTATCATCCCAGACATAACTTTGCTCCCCCTAGAATTCAGTCCATTCTTCTGGACCCCAGTCACTGGCAACCATTGACCAGCTCCAATTTTTTGATGTAGGGTACTGATTATGATAAAGTTCCCTCTTAGTACTACTTTTATCGTGTCCCATAGGCTTTTGTATATTGTTTGCTTTTCCATTTCACTTTAAAATTTCCTTTTTAAATTTCTTTTATCTATTAGTTGTTCAGAAGTTGGTTAATTTCCATGTAATTATATAGTTCCCAAGGTTTTTCTTATTAATTTCTAGTTGTATTACCTTGTGTTGACATTGGTATAAATTCAAAATTTTAGCATTTGTTGACCCTAACCCTAGGTGTGCCTACTCCTGCTTTGTTTTGGTTTTCATTTGCATGGAATATCTTGTTCTATACCTTCACTTTCACTCTTCATGTGTCCTTGGAAATGAAGAGACTTTCTTGTAAGTAGTATACAGTTAAGTCTTGTTTTTTTTAATCCATTCAGTTACCATGAATTGGATAAGTTAGCCAATCTACATTTAAGATACTTAATGACAGGCAAGGTCTTACTACTGACACAGGTTTATATTTAGATACATGTATCGTTAGACAACACTATATCCATCTATTTGTCTACTTATCTGTCTATCATCTGTCTATCCATCTATCTGGGTTAAACATTTAAAGTTCTTAAGGAATAGTATAAAATAATTTTCTTGAAGCATGGAGTCACTTTAACAGTTGCAAATGAGAGTCGTTTCCCCCCTAAAAGTCTTCTAATTTCATAGGTAAAAATTAGATCTCAGTTGTTTTAATTTCAATTTTATACTAGTGTGAATGAAATTTCCTTTAATTATACATTTGTATTTATCTCTTTAGGAACTGTTTACATCTCTTGTCCTTTTCCTTGATGGGATCTTTGCTTTGAATGAAAGTGTTCATATAAATATTAATATTTTCCTTATCAGATTTATTACAAATATAACTCCCATTTGTTTTTGAATTTTATCTTGAACATCTACATACAGTTAATTTTTTATTGTCAGATCTCTTAATAATTTCTTTTGTGTTTTTATTGGTATAAAATATAAAACAATAAAGAATATCCTTCCTCAATGCTTGATCACTATACTTCACCTTGATTTTTTAAAAAAGTTGTTAATTATTAAACAGTGAATTGTTTAATTCATCTGAAGTTTATATGCCGTTTGTGTTAAGGCTCTCTCTTCTTCTGAAAACACTACTTTTTTGATGAACCACAGCCATTATTTTTAAAGTAGTTTAAATTTTCAAGAGAGGTTTGTGGCTGGTCCTGTCTCCCTCCTCTAATGAATCCTCTATCCCCATTCTGCTCATCCTAACTAGTTCTTCCATGCAAGTCTTCCCTAAATCATAATTCCTTTTACTTTGCTGTGATAGTTCAATGCCACATTTGGCCACTCCTACATTTGCTTTTGCTGCCTGAATATTCTAATATCTTTTTAGACACCCAACTATTTTCATACTGTTCATTTGTAACTATACTGTTTATGTCTGCCATGTCATTGTGAAAGTATTTTAGAGGCATTGCCCTCTCTTTGTAACTTTAACATATTATTACATTGCACACTGGGAAGTGGATGACAATAGAGGTCATCTTGTTAATACATTTAGGTATTATGTATTTTGCATCTTTAATAAATCTGTTGTTGATATAATTAGGACAGCTCTTCTGAAGGATTAATCAAACTATGTAATTGTCCAAAATAATTACAGAGGAACCTCTGAGGAACAAGGTTAGAAGGATTCAAAGCCAGTGGGTCAGTGCATGATGCCTTATACAGGCAGGGCTGGCTTGACTGGAAGAATCATGCTCAACAAAATGCTTTAATGTCAAGTGTAAATCAGGTTAGCTATCTGTTTAAAAATAATTCTGTTTATGATCAACAAAGATATGAACTACTCCAGTTTGAAATACATATGCATATAATTTTCAGGGGTGAGATAACGGACTGATGGGTTCATATGTGGATGACAGCATTCTGGAATTGGGGGATGAGGTGACACGAGTGGCTCCAATTTCAAGAAGGGTTCAATACTGTTAGGCTCTTGACCACATGCGCCCCAAATCTCCCAGTGTCCCTTCCAGACTGTTTTTAAACTTTGCAAATGCATCCTTTCCATTGAAGTGACTGACATGGATAACAGTTCTCACAGGTCACCTAATCCATGCACCTGCTCTTAGGCAGGCCTGCTCTTAAAACCACCCCAAACAGATGGTTCTCTGCTGTTCTCAAAATTCCTCAGGGAAGGAGGCTCCACGGGCTGACACAATAATCCATTCCTATGTCTCCCAGTCACCCCTAGGACACTGAATCCTAAGCATTTAGTCAATAGCAGGTGGCAATGAGACAACGCTTTGTCTCTCCCTGAGGAATTGGAAGTTTGCCAGATTAGCCATGGAGCAATTGCCAAAGTGTACAAGAACCCCAAGGCTGCTCTGAGCTTTACAAATATCAAGTTAAGTGGGCGTATTTAGTGTTCCCAGCTGACAAAATACCAACCTTGGCACTGAGCTGGGCTAGTTTCCTACTGCTCAGTCAAGAAATTACATGTTGGTAATAAATTTCAAAGCCTAAACTCTTTTAACTTAAAAAATTAGAAAGTATAACAAAAAAAGGTAAAAGTAACTTGGAAATAAATTCTAAGTAATCTTTAGGTGGAAGAAGAACTGAATAATAAAATATTTTAATAAATAAAAATTAACATAAAACCCCATGGGATGCAGATAAAGTCACAGAAGAGTATTTTTGAACTTACATGGTATTAAATAAAAAGATAAGAGAATAAATGAACCAGCATTTAGATTAAAACACTGCAAAAATTAATAACTAAAGTTGTTGTTGTTGTTGTTGTTAGGTGCCGTCGAGTCCGACTCATAGCAACCCTATGTACAGTAGGAAGTAGAAATTAATAAGACAAAACATTAAAAGTTATGAGTTAGAAAATTATTAAACTTTGCACACATACAAACACACACACACCATACACCCCTGAGGAAAGCATAATTAAGAAAGAAAACTGAAAAACTCTGAAAGTATAAAGGGAGACAAAAATAAAGACAAAGAAGATATTTTAAAATTATAAGTGAATAAGGGCTGGGGATGTAACTCAGTGGTAGAAGTTCAGACCCTAGTCTCTCTCTCTCTCTCTCTCTCTCTCTCTCTCTCTCTCTCTCTCACACACACACACACACACACACACACACACACACACACGAGAAACATGCCTACATCCTGCTAACACAGCTGAAAATCTTGATGAAATTCATAATTTCCTAGCAAAATATAAACAGCCAAATGAATTCCAATAAAAGTAAAAAAACCATAAAAACCCAAATAGAAAAAACAAAAACCTTCAGTAGGCCAATAATTACTTAAGACATTAAAAAGTCTGTTCACATAAAACATAGGTTTTATAAAAACATAGGTTTCATAAAAAAAGGTTATTAGTAATATTATTCAGTAAGATATTTAGATATAAAAGTAAGCAAAAGTCAAGATCTTCCTTTTATAGTAACAATAACCACTGAGAAATGGAAACAAAAAGACTGCACGCCAGCCACAAAAGTGGAATTATCTTGGAATAAAGTTTATCAAGAAAGGAAAAAGCAGAGCAATGCCTCCATGCACACCTGTAATCCCAGCCATCCAGGAAACTGAGGCAAGAGGATCACGAGTGGGAGGCCAGAGGCGGCCTGCGCAATTTAGGGAGACCATGTCTCCAAGTATAAAGTAAAAAACGCACTGGAGAGTGCAGCTCAATGGGGGAAGCCACGCCTAGCATGCCGGAGTCCCTGGGTGCCATCCCCAACCCCTGGGGAAACAACAAAAACTATGGGATAACTGTGGAAAGGCACCAAACAATGTAAATGAAGGGAACAGAATACTATGTTAAAGAGGGGAAGTTTAATTTAAAAGACTGATTTTAGTAGATTTGTTGTTGTTGCTGTTAGGTGTCTTCCAGTCAGGTTCCGACTCATAGCGACCCTATATACAACAGGCGGATTGATTTTTGGGAGTCGGGTGTCTGGTCCTTCTCCCAAGCCTAGTGTCTGGTGTTCCCAGGCGGTCTCCCATTCAAGTACTAACCTGGCCCAGGGCCTGTGTAGCTTTTCAGATCTGACAGGATTGGATGGCACAGTGGTACTGCTGCAGGTTAGTACAGATTCAGGATTCAGTAAATTATTATTCAGAAGTATTACAGAATTCTTCAGTTTTTCTACAGAGGTTTTTGTATTTTAACTGAAGCATACTGTCATTTACACAAACATACTTTATTGATGCAGGAAAACAAAATCCCCAAGATAGATTGAGTAGTCTCCATTCCAAATATAGCCATTCCATAACACAGAAATCTAGGAATGCTCCCTTTATACTGTACCTATACATAGTGCTATGTCAGATTTGGAAGAACACTTGGACTGTCAAGGTAACTGCCTAAAGTAACAACGTTCAAACCCTCTGTGTGCATGACCCTGGCAGGAAGAGCTCAGAAATAGCCAGTTCCAATCCATTGCCAAAGTAGTACTGATCCAAGTTTTTCCTCTGAATCAAATAAGAGAAAACAAATTACCTCTGTGATGAGATCATATAGAATGAAGAGGATCAGAAGAAACTCTTACAACTCTAGCAGTTTACAGTTTAAAGAGCATTTTCACTCATTTTATTTTACTTTATCTATAATCCAATACTGTAGAGGATGCATTTTCACCTTCATTTTATGAGGAAGAAATACAAATCCAACACCTGAGAAAACTTTGCTTGTATATCCTTCATTAGGAATTTCTTACATGATCAATTTTAGTTAATATAATTGCCATAGTAGGTTAGAATTAATATGGCAATATATAATGTATCCTAGTTCATGTAAATGCAAGTGTATCTTTAAGAGTATCAGAACATATCCCATTTCTTCTTCTAGCTAGATCTTAGAATAACTTTATTCATTTCTAAATTGTATCTGACCTGGTTCTCATCGTTAGAGATAAACATCTGCACTTGAGGACCATTTTTGTTTTTCAATTCAGAAAGAACCTATGCTTCAATGAGCATATCCTTTCCCATAGCATCCATCTTGTTGTTGTTGTTGTTAGGTGCCGTCGAGTCGGTATCCGACTCATAGCGACCCTCTGTACAACAGGGGAAACACTATTGTCAGTGCTTCTCTGCTGTTCATAGGGTTTTCAATGGCAGATTGATTTTTGGGAGGGGGTTGCCAGGTCCATCTCCCAAGTCTACAGCTTCTGGTGTTCCCAGGTGGTCTCCTATCCAGGTACTAACCAGGCCTGACCCTGCTTAGCTTCCAAGATCTGACGGGATCGGATGTCACAGGGCTACCGCTACACAGCATCCATCTTAAGATTCCTTAATACCCATTAGTGAGGTTTCTACTCCTCAATTCTGGGACTCCTGATGTAACTATTCTCAGAAAACAATGCTGTTTCATAAGACAGGATGGGAGTGAACATGGACAGTCTTTCTTCCAAAGACTTTCCTTTGCCCAAATATGCTTTAACACAATTACTTTCCCCTCGTCTTTCTTCCCTCACTCCCTCATTTTTTCCTGTATTTCTTTGCAAGTAAGAACAAAGATAAGGAGAAAGAAAATGAAGAAAAAAGAGAAAACAAGGTAGGGACAGAAGAAGGAGGAAGGCTAGCTTCATTTAGTGAAGGACTGGATGAAAATGACCAATCTCAAGGAAAATTATGGCTGGGTGTCTGATGACTTAGGACCTTCAATGATTTATCAAAGAATCAAAGAGCCCAGCTTTCTTGAGAATTAAAAATGTATTCTAACTACTCCAGGAACTTTGGGCCGAGATTTAGCTCACTTGGTAGAGTGCTGGGTTCAATCCTCAGCACTGCAAAAATGAGAGATGAATGTGGCAATTCACTACTGAAGCAATCCTGAAACAATCAGCCATTGCAAACCATATGAGGGTCGTTATGAATCTGATTTGACTAGATGGCACCTAATGATAACAACAACAACTGTGGGAACTTCATGATGGTTAAGTCAGAAAGACCTTTCCTATACTATGAGCACCATTAAAAATTTATAGTCATATCTGACACTTTCTTTTACTCCAAATTAGAATTTAAAACACTAGTTCTGCCCTTTAACAGATACTTATTGGGGCCCCTGCATGTGTGTCCCAAGAACTCACCCAGTACTGTTATCTACAGATACTGAGAAATTTATCAGGAGGGCACAGCGGATGGCAGCATAAGTCTCCCAAGCTGGACATGTCCTAATGCTTGACATCTGTGAATGTGTTACTGTATGTGACAAGAGGGAATTACAGGTTATCTGAGATGATCCTACCCTACCTGGGTAGGTCCATTAAAACTGGATACACTTTCCAAGCTATGGTCAGGGATTATAGAAAAATTATCAGAGATGCTATATTGGAGAATTTGAAGATAGGAGAAAGTGACCACAAGTCAAGGAATAGAGGCACCACCTACAAAAAGGAAAAGGCAAGGATTCCTTTCCAGAACCTGTAGAAAAGAACATAGCTTACCTAATAATTTTATTTTGTTTGGGTGAGACCTATATTGGACTTCTGACAGTAAGATAATAAAGGTGTGTTGCTTTAAGCCCTACATTTATGGTAATTTGTTCAAAGAGCAATATAAAACTAATACAGACATCATAAACCAACAACACAAAACTGTATCATTGATAGATTCCCTGTTACACCATGTCAAGACAATTGGAGAGGAAAGAAGGAAGGAGACTGCCTAAGGCGTTATGACTTTTTGCTCACACATTCCTTGGATGTTTTTGATAGAAAATTTGATGGAAATTTCCTTTTTGATAGAAAATTTGAACTGATTGTTGTTGTTAGGTGCCATTGAGTCACTCTGACTCATAGCAAACCTAAGTACAACAGAAAGAAACACTCCCCGACACTCGGCCATGCCCAGCATTATGTCAGTGTTTCTCTACTGTTCATAGGGTTTTCAATGGAGGATTGTTTAAGGAGTGGGCTGCCAGGTCCTTCTCTGTAGCCTGCACCTCCTGGTATTCCCAAGTGGTCTCCTATCCAAGAACTAACCAGGCTGGCCCTGCTTAACTTCTGAGATGGGGGGTGGGGAGGGTTGGATGCCAGGGTGCTATGGCTACAACAGAGCTAAGATTACAAATGATAAATTCACTCACTTCCTTAGCAATATTCCTTGACTTGTGGTCTCTTTCTCCTATCTTCAAAGTCCCCAACTATTCCCCCAACCTGTTTTTCCAGTTATAAGCAATTATATTGTGTCCTCTCAATCTCAGAAACCACATTACCTATGAATACCGGAAACCATAGATAGTACTATATCTTAGAATTTAATGCCTTTTCCATCTTAACTAAGTCTTTATCACTCACAATTGCCATAACTCCTGTGATTTAAGGTGTGACAGCAATACTAGCATGAATTTTTTTTCACATTTTCATGGACATTAAGATTTATTCTTACTGTAGATTTTAGCAACCTCAGCATATGATCTTTTCCCCCTTATATAGTGGAGAACTTTCACCCTTCACTCCAAGGAAGTACTTTACAACTTTGCTTGGGCATATTGGAATTGCTAGCATCACTGCTTCTGTGTTTGAGATCATTATTAAGTGAAGTGAGCATTCATTAAACACGAGCCCTTTGCCAGTGACAGCAGTAGGTCTGGTAACCCTGACTGATATCAAGTGACTAACCCACAGGTATCGTATGAGGTGTGGGTTTCACTAAGGGAACACGCATGATCTGAGTGGGATGGAGAAAGATAGAGTGAGTTTCCATCACATTATTCAGAATGATGTGTAATTTAAAACTTAGGTATAATTTTAAACTTCTTGTTTATTTTTAAATTTTTCCATTTCATATTTTTGGGCTGCAGTTGACCGTAGGAAACTGAAACTAAAGTAAGAAAATTTCGGCTAAGGAGGACTACTGTGCTGTGTTATCTCTTACCTTCAGGTAATTTACCCCATTCATGACTACCAAACACTTGGTAAGTAAATGATGCAAAAAGGGAATGAAGTTTCTAAAGTTAATGGAAAAATCAAGTTCTAGCCTGTGTACAGCCACATGGTGGCTGTGGCTTAAATTCTTATTTCCCTTTGGATATAATTTTTTTCATCAGTAAAACAACTAAATCAGGAAATGTCTTTCAAGGTACTTTCCACTCTGAATGCATCTAGATTCTTAAGTTGGCACCAGGACCATGAACTGTTTTCTTGCTGGGAAGGGAGGGCAAGCAGTGGAAATGACACACATGTGCACATGCAAAGATTTTCTGAGAGTTGGCTGAGTTTCTTCAAATTTATATAGGTACATATCCACATTTTAGAAAAACCTGATGGTCCTCTTTTAGTTCATGGATTCTTCACATAGTAATGTTCCCATACTATCGCTGATATGTGAAAATGTTAAATGCACACAAAACACACCAAAAATATAGTTGACTTGATCTGCATTTCTGCATACCAAGGCTCTTCCTGTTTTGCACTATGAGAAAAAGACAGCAATCTCTTTTTTACCCTACAAGTCCCTTATATCTGTCATCATAAAATTTCCATCCCCACTGGCCTCTGTAAAGTGGCTTTACAGAGTTATCTAGGCCATTAGTAGTGTTATATGGCAACAGAAGTAGTTACACATATTTTTTATAATTCACCGATCTAATAATAGTCAATAATTTCCCATCTTGTGCAAGAAAACATCAAAAAAGATCATTTCTATAACATGCACATAAGATCTTTCATCCCTGAGCCCCAGGTTCCTCTCTCCTTCCATGTCCCACCACCTCAGCTTATCTTTGCTTCAGCCCCAGAGAAGATTTGCTATGAAGTCTGTAGCAGTATCTTACTGTTCTCAACATGCTGTGCTTCCCTACCTCTCTCTTTTTTGCACATACTGTTTTTTGTATATGTCATACTTCTCTTTATTGGGAAAAATTATATTTGTTCTTGAAGACTTGGCTCAAACATCATCCCTTAGGCCACATATTTTCCCAATACCTCCCAGACATCCTTATAGCCATAAGTACAAAGTTCCTTTATTATATTTATCATACTGGAAAAGGAATATCATATATTTTGATGCCCTAACTTCTAGTAGTCTATAAATTTCTAGGGGCAAAGATTACCAAATTAATTTATTGTCCTTTTTTTTTTTTTCCAGAAAAGATTTGTAACAAGTCTGATTCACCCCATCTAGGTTTGTAATTGACATGCAGTAGGTTCTCCAGAGATAGTACTTAACAAATGCACCAAATAACCTTACAATTTACTGTGTCATTACAGAACATACTGACTCACTAGAGAAGAGAGATCATCCAAAATCTAGGAGATAATTCTCTTGCTGTGTTTCACCATCTCTGGTATTTTTTTCAGATATCAAAGGAATAGAAATTGAAAACACACCAAAAAGCTATGCAACCCACAAATCTACCATTATGAGAATGTGCATTCCATATTGATGAGCTGTTACTTAACTAGAACCAAGTGAATAAGTAGATATCAGCATAATACAAAGAACTAACCTTTTCTTTACAGCACCTAACAACAACAACAACAACAACAACAATCTTCTCTTTACCTACTGATTTGTTATGGTCCTAGGCAAGTTACTCACTCCCTGCATTCTGCCTTACATTCCTCTGCAATCATTAAGTAGAACATAGTACATTTCACAAAGGTAGTTTTGTGGAATACACACAAACACTGACTAACACTGAACGTTAGAAGACCCATGGTCTATATACAGATAGGTCAGAAAGGAGCTATGCCCCTGTAGATGTTATTGCCAGGCTCTGGTTCTGTTTTCTCTGTGATATGGGAAAATTGGACTAGATCTCAATTCTCAACCTCTTTTTCCCTTCCATCACACCTAGAGATTATGCCACTTTCAGCTAAATTTTCTCAGTGCCAGGATTTCCTCAGTGGAGGCGGGTCTGAGATTGTCAGTATGCAGTGCTCCAGTGTATACACAAAGTAGGTGTGTGTGGGTGTGTAAGTTTGTCTAGTGATGAAGTTCCCTTGGGTGATTCTTAGTCTTCATGTTGAGAACCAAGAAACTCAGGGTCCTTTAAATCCCAACAATCTATGATTTTACAGTTCTGTATATAAGTAGAAGTATTAGCACAGAAAAGACTGTAGTTCAAGGGGCAGAGTAGCTGTAGAATATAATAGCTAGTTGAGAAAAGCATCCTTATTAAAAATGCATATTTGCTAAGCAAACAGGAGCAGAGACCTGGTTTACAAAGTCGAGGTTATGCATCTTAAAAATCTGTGAGATCTTGGACAAAGTCTAAAGTGGTCTGAGATTCAATTTTCTCACATGACATATCTAGATATGACTGACTCCCCTGCGGTGAGGATGATATATGATAAGCTATTATGGATGTACAAAAATTAATAAGAAATGTCCCTGTCTTTAACACTTAGGGTCCCATTTATGGTGTAAAATTTCAGATAACCTGACTCTACACAGCATTGTGTAGAGTCATGTGAATGAAATGAATTTCAAAATTATCTTAATGTATCTTACAGTTACTAAAAGACTCAAGAAAAACTAGTTCATATTTTAACATCTTGACTAGAAATTCCAGAAGTTCTTACCTCTGGGCATTATCTGAAACTGCTTTCAAATTTCTGCCCCAACAATGAAGCCCAATTTACTTACACCATGATATTCTAATATCCTTGGTATTGTAGTAATGTAGTGAAGATTTACTGAACACCAACCAATGGTGTGTCAGGCATAGTCCTAAGTACTTCCCATGTTTTATTTACTTAGTTAATCCTCCAAAAACAAAACCTAAACATTATTATAATTATCCCTACTTTCCAATGAGTAAAACAGTATAAAGAGAGGTGAGATTTGCACATAGTCACTGAGGAAGTGTAGAAATTCAATTCCACAGCAGCTAGATCTAGATCCCAAGCTTTGGGCCTCTCTACTATGGTGGATAAGGTAGGATCTCTAGACAAGCTGTCAGAAAATCTCAATTTTAGAATTGCCTGTGTGTCCTTGGGGAAATGACTTCCTTGCTAGGTCTAAGGTTTCTCTGTCTAAACTAGGTTTGGATTAAATCTCAGGTATTTTCCATGACTAATTCAAACTATGTAGGTTTTAGAAGGATAGGGGATAGTGTCTGAGGTAATCTCTTCTCTTTTTATTTTTCTTTCTTTTTTTGATATTTCCTTTCTTAGTTGCTGTTTTTTTTTTCCTGGTATGTGTTATGTTGGTAACCTAAACTATTATATACAGATCTATGTATTTGCAAATGTTTGTGTTGCTATTACTGTTTATTTCCTTTATTTAGGAGAAATAAAACAAAGGGAACAAAATTAGGCAGACCAGATTTTGACCTCACAATTATACCTATCATATTAATTGCCACACTATTTCCACCCTCTGACACCCTTATTGATTCATTTACTATCCCTCTTTTCCTGCTTAATTCTTTGGTATAAGATATACCACTATCTGGAATGCTAAATGTTTCACTTATGTGTTATCTTTCTCTCCTCATTATAGCCTCATAGCAGGATGGTTCTTGTATGCTTTACTTACTACTGTTCTTCAAATGCCTAGAAGAGCGAGTGTATACAGCAAATGTTCAATAAGTACTGGTGAATGGAATTGCAATGAACTTCTCTTTTCTTACCTCCCTTAATGATATCATTATCCAGCCAAGACAGAACCCAGCAATGAACCTCAACCCATCTCGCCTCCTCTCCCTGCTGACTTCTCTCTAGCCCCTCCAACCTGTTATAACAAGACTGTCTTGATTCAGGCCATTATTCCCTTGAGATTAGCAAAAATGACACCCAGACTGATCTCCAGTCTTCCAAATCACCTCTACCCAACATACCATCTACAACAGGACACAGAGTGAACTCTAATTAATATCTTTTTCTTCTGTTGTTTAAAACCTTCATGGATGCTCATGGCCTTCAGAAAAGATTCTAGACTATAGTAGGAAACAAAAAGGCCTTTTGATCTGGACATTGAACATACAGGTAGCCTCATTTTTCCTTCCCATACTGTATTTTGTAGTCATACTGTATTTTTTGCTATTCTCTATTGGTTCCATTCCATTGTTCCAACTGAGTTATCTGTCTGAAATGTCCTTGAATTTACCTGGAAAATTCCATTAACATTCAGCTCTAACATCATCTGTGAGAAACCCCTACTTTTTTAACCCTAGTAAGCCACTGTAACTTTTTCCCTCCCATAGTATCACCAAACTCCAGTAATATATTTATCATATTGTAATTGAGTTATTTCTGAGAACTTGACAGTATTTTGTAGATATTAATAATGCGTAATGGAAATGCCTAGTATAGTGCTTGGCACATAGCAGGCCTTCAGTAACTACTGAACAAACAAATAAATGAAGGAACAAAGTTCATCATAGATTTCTTATCTAGAAATTCTTATCCTTCTCATTTAAGGCACATTTATAAATAAAGTCAGGTCCCAAATCCTTTTCAATGACACAAACTACAGAATTTTCCTTGTCTTACCTAAACAAATCTTGTGGCCTATCTAGAGTTTCTCGTGACTTCAAAAGTGGCTGCAATGCTGAGGCCTTTCCTTCCACAGATATCTTCTTAACTGATCCCAAATAGAAGTCCACCTTGAGTCTAATGCATCAGTAAGAATGCTGCTACTGCAGGCAAATTTTCAGTGGCAACTGGATGCACACACTTGAATTCTATTTCCTTGATATGCTGAAGGAGAGGCAGAAGCAATAGTACCCCCATGTTACCTGGTACCAGAGATGCAGAGCACTGGAGAATCCAGGATAATAGGACTGTGGGGTAAACTGTTCCCAGGATTGCTTCAGAGGCACAAGAAAAGTTTTCTTTAGAAGCAGGGTGTCACAACAGCTGCCTGAAGACACCACATATCCAAAATTAGGAGTGGGAACTAAGTTGAAGAATCAGTTAATCAGTGTCTGGCTTCCTGAACCACCTTAATGAAATAAAATGCCAAAATTCACAGATACATTGACACTACTGCTGATCGTTTAAAATAGCACCAACTTCCGACTGAGTGAGCCAATCGCTAGCTATTGCCTTGAACTCTTCTGCCTGATGATATGCCAGTAGGGTGACCTTGTTTTCAAGATGAATCCCTTTCTCCTTGTTCTCTTTCATTTCCACCTGGGAAATGGACTGGGATCTGGCTTTTTGAAGGCTCACTAGACTATAAGATACCACTTAGATGGATTGTTAAAAATTTAAAGTAACAATTTCCATGTGTGAAAAAGGGCAATACTGGATTGAGAGAAATTATGGGGGAATGGAATTTCTGGACATAGACACAGCTAAAATCATACTAACTAGTTTCAAACAAGTCCAAGAAGGAATAGAGGAATCAAAATCTACATCTCAAGAGCTGTTACAAAAGGTATTATGTTGAACACTTGTCTGATGTCATTTTGAGTAAGTGACCCAGTGGGACACCATTACCTTTGTAGGAGAGCCAAGGCCCTGTCTCTGCAGACATCTGGCATAGAGCAAACAGAGGGACAGCATACCTGGACTTCGACCTGCTGCTTGCTTCAGTCAGAGGAAATAATAACAAAACTCTAAACAAAAATTCCCCAGGAGAAGCAAAGGAAACATAGAGTAGGATTTGGCAGAAAAGGTGTGCAATGAGCACAGACCCTGTATGTCTAATCATTTGCCAAGCCTCAGTCAGCTCACCTTCTCCAAACTATCGTCAGAGGTACAGTATATAAGAGGTTAAGAGCTAGTCTCTCGGTAAAAATTGTAACTTGAATTACTAAGGCCTAGGGAAATTATTTTAATTCTCTTTGCTTCAGTTTTTTCAAGAAGAGTATCTGTCCCATAGGTCAAGATACATAAGTCATGCATATAAAACTTATAGTGTATACTAAGTGCTTAATATATGCTAGTCTTATTTTAAACAAAACCAGTAGGGGGGATTTTTAGGATCAAATCATATTAAGAAATCATTACTGCAAGCAAAGGTTTTCATGGAGTGGCATAGAGAGATATTTAAAAATAGCCAGGTGCAGTGGCACACACCTGTAATCCCAGTGGCATGGGATGAGTCACTTAGTGAGATCCTGACTCCAACAACAACAAAAAAAAAGCTGAGCGTGCATCCCAGAGGTAGAACACTTGCAAAAGTATGTGTGAGGCCCCAGGTTCAACCCTCAAGTACTGAAAAAAAAAATCATCTAGTTCTAGGCAGGTTCCATGGTACATGCCTGTAATCTGAGAGACTTAAGAGGATAAGGCAGGATGATCAAAAATTTGAGGCCAGGGGTAGCCTAGGGAACTTAGGAAGACCTTGTCTCACAATGAAAAACAAAAATGGGGCTGTAGGTGAAGCTCAGTGTTAGCGGACTTGCCTAGCATATGGGAGACCTTGGGTTCAGCACCTTAGTACTGCATGCATGCATGCATAAATGAATAAATATCAACCAGTTCCAGTTCCTCATGTTGCTGTTTGGGAAAGGAAAGGGCAAGATAAGGAGTTTGTGTTCTCTCTTCTCAGTGATCTTAGAGAAAAGTAGGTGAAATAGACATACAAACAAACACACATGTATGAGAGTAAAAAAGTCCATGAAAGTTATAAATAAAATATAATTAACAAGAATTAGAATGAAAGGAAAAAATTAGAGACTATATTCTAGGGTGGTTTATGGTGCATCTTTATTAGTACAAAATCTTTTTTAAAAGCTATATTCACAAGCAAAATGCATCATATATCTGGATCCAGGAATCCAGCATGATCTCAGAGCCTCCTTCATTTTCCTTTAAATCAATTACATCAGTAAGTCCAAGTAAGCCATGTTTAAGGAAGCCGCAATTCCACCCTGGCTGGGTTTCCTTGGGTTTGCTGTCCCTCTGCCCTATATCACCTGTCAAACTGCCCCTGGGATCAGATGGTCTATAGAGGGTCCAGTTGCTGACTGGCCTCAAACTGGTCAATGGAGATCACAGGTAGATTTCTGAGTGGTTTGGGAAACAACTGCTGATGAGTCTAGAACTGTGTGATTACAGTGCCTTTACCAATTCAGAAAGGACAATTTCAGCAGACTATTGACAAAGAAAAAACGAACTGGGTTTTTGTACTCCCTGCAGTTCTCAGCTTAGTAGAAAAGCACTCTCTGTTCTGCTGAAAAACACTCTGCCTTGGTTCTGCTGACACTGGCAGTCAAGCTGTGTGGGGCTCATTTTCTTTAATTTTTTTCTTTACATCTCAGATGAGAAAAGGAGGTTATGATTCATCCTGTACAATCTGAGTCAAAATTCATTTTGTCTTTTTTCAATTAGTTTGTCTGTATTCCACATTAAAAAGCAAAAGTAGTTTGCTCAGCAAATGAGAACATTGTGGTGTATCTCAGTGTGTTGCTTTCTCACACACAATGACTAAAAACCACATTTTATATTCTCTAATGGTATTTCAATAACAAGAGAATACCATAAGAAAACATTAAGTGTTAATTCAAGGGAGACAAGCACAAATATCACAAATTCAGAGATGATTGCACACTAATCATAAATGGCATCAATCACATCAGATATTGATTGCCTACTGAAGCGATACTAGCATCACTGACATTGTTGGTTTTCGGTATGGTTTTGAAAAGATTTACACATCTACTTATTTAATTTGATGCTCATAATAAGCATTTAAAACAGGTAGAGAGAATGATATTTTAGAATAGATGAAATAAATGAAACTTGGGAAGTTTAACACACTCTGTAAAACAGCTTATTTAAACCAGAAAACTTAAGATTTGGTGTCTTTTCTCTCTCTCTCTCTCTCTCTCTTTCTCTCTCTCTCTCTGTCTCCTTCACTCGCCCCTCCTCTAACCCCTCCCATGGTACTGGAGGTTGCTCCTAAAGAAGGGCTAGGCAAGGACTCTACCACTGAGCTTCATCCCTGGGCTCCATCTCTTAATCTGTCCTTGGATAAGTTAGTTTTTCAGACAAAGTAACTCTAATTTGAAGGTTACTAAAAGAATCATTCTCAATAATGCATAGCAAAATGTACTGAGAACAGCACAAAAATCCAATGTCACCAATGTCATAGAGAAAGCACAGGATTTATACTTGGATTTCTTCATGGCAAGTGTAGTGTTCGTTTCGCTATAACATCTGTCAAAAGATAAATTCGTTTTTATGGCAGCACTGCATCATCTACACTAAATACCACTGTCACATTAATGGTTACCAGTATTAATATCACATATCTATGCCAAGTACCATTAGGGAATGACCAGGAAATCCTTAAGCAGAGTGATGCTATGATACCCAATGGCAGTACATATTACTCCTTCTACAATCGTATTTTATTTTATTAACTGGCACTCAGAGATACTTTCAATGCAGTGAACTTCCTCATAAACCTCCGGAAATTGGGTACAATACCAGGCAGAGGACAAAATTGTCCAAGAAATATAACTCTTGGGTTATTTTTCCAATTTTTCTCTAGGACTCTAAAACAAGTAGTATTGTAATTCTATATAGGTATTTTTCTAATCTATCTACATTTTAGCAGTGTATAAGAGACAAAGTACAAAAAGTTAGGCAAAGAAATTAAGAGGCCAAAAGGCTCACAACACATTATGTGGTTTAACCTCCTAACATGAGACATAAGACCCATAAAAAAGTGAGTGGCCTGAAATCTTGCTATTAACCAGTGAACAGTCTGAGGCCCTGAATGCCTTCAAATGCTGGATGCCAGGCTCTTTGCACCATTCCACTGCCTCTGATGATGACATGAAGTCTCTGCACACCAGAAAAATGTTTATCTTATAAAAGTTAACCCAATGGCTGACAGTGAAGACTTCATTTCACCACGGTATCTCATCATTTTGTCTTCTTGTTGAATGATATCCACAATTCTCAATATTTCAAACTTTTTAGCTGGTTCACAGATGAATGGTTTTAAAGTTAATATGGTATTTATTTTAATGTCTTTTAGGGGAAAAGCAATTAGTATTTTAACCCATACAATCAAATTAGGGATCTCATTGATGAATATGAAGACAAAGAAGATCAATAAGTTAATTGACTTGAATCAAACATTTGGCAAATAATATTTGGTGGTTTATATATGTGGTAAAAATAATGAAAGTGTACTCTAACGACTGAATACTGGGAAGATCTCAAAGAGAAAATAAAGTGCTAATAGTATTTTCTAGGTGCATTCTCTAACTTTGCCATGATCCTGAGGCTGAACAGTGGAGTAAGGGAGAATTGGTGAAGATTATAAACTCATTTCTATGACCTTTCCCTACTGCATCTTCTTAAACCCCTTCAGAAAGTCTCTTTTGGACAGTGTTTCTATTCTAGCTTATTGAATTAAAATAATAATAATGTCCATTGCCAGGTAGGAGTGGAGCCAGGTCCAGGACTCGTACAAAGTGAATGTTTGACAGTCAGTGGACCAAATGAGGACTAAGATCAGAGCACGTGGACATCAGAGTAAGCATTAAGCAAAGAATCTGGATATGGTCATTAACATGGATCTGCTTTGGGACTTCCTATTTTTAGATATGTTTTCTTGTTTTTATTTAAACACATTCAATAGTCTTTGCTGGGAACTCTAGCCATAGACAAAGCATTACTAACATGTTTTTATACCCCAAGAATACATATATTCTCACATGACCTCTAGAATTTCACATGGCATAGGTCACCCGGTACAGGTTCCCTGAACCTGGATGGAAAAGTGTAGATTTTCCTCTGCCAATTGTGAAATTATTCCTCTTCAAAGCCTTTGGCTCTAAGGGATTTAACAAACTCCTTGTCTTCTTGACAATAATGCTACCTCATCTCCACTATCTCCCACACTATATACTACAATGATTAGTGTATAGTAAGCACTCAATAAATATTTGTAGATAAATGAATCTGCTCATTTAAAAGTACAATAGATGCCTACCAAATGAAATGCCACAGATGTTCAAACAATGGCTTTGCTGACAGTCAATTAATTATGCCTTTTACAATCCTAATGTCACTTCAAAGCCTAGAAGGAGATAACCATCTGTGTGTTTTAGAGAGAGTTATGAGGAAAGCTCAGGTTGTGTGGAGGAAGAGTGGTTTAGAGGAGAAAGAGAGTTGAGTTCTCAGTGAAGCGTGTTGGTGTGTTAAGATTAGAAAATGCAAAATTGGCATTTGTAGCTTCAGGTCTCAGCTCTAACCACAAGCCAATATACAAACCTAGACAACCTATGAACTAAGCCTTTTTTTTTCAAGTATATCTAATGTGCCTCATTAACTAGAAATATTCTGTCTGTGCTCCACCAGGGCTTACTCTTACAGAGTTTTAGGTTTGCTTCCACAGTTCATAATAAAGGATGTTCAATTCTGAAGTAGGAGACCCTTTTCTACATTTTCCATTCTTCTGATAAAATAAATGATGGGCCAAATGTAACTGAATGACTAAGTATCTGCTGTCTGTATCAAGACTGTATAGAACACCAATCAGAGGTGGTGGCCCATGACCTTGAAGGTACCTTTATGACTGGCTTCTACAGACAACTCACATATACACGGGGAAAGGGGAAAGGATGTTTCAGTGTGATACTCTGCCTATTTGACCCAGTTCTATTAGAACAGGAAAATATGACAGAGGTAAGAGACAATCCTGGGAACTATGGATTACAGAGGAAACCCAGAGTAGGGAAAATGTGACCTAGTATTTTTAAAATAGAATCGCAACCATGTAACCTTTCCACTGACCAATTCAATCCTTAAATTTCAGAGAAGACAAGTGCAAAAGAGATCATGTCCAAGGGTATCAATCCAACTGTAAGTGCTACAAATGCAGCCGCCATGGCTTAGTCATACATTCTCAAGTGCCCTTAACTGATTAAAAAAAGGAATGAGAAAGTCTCAGTTATAATTCATGACTGTGTCACTTAACTGGTTTGTGACCCTAGAAAATTCACTTTCATCTTCTCCAAAGATGATGACTGTTTCCCAGACAATCTCTAAAATCTGTTCCAGCTCTAACATTTAATGATTCTATAAGGCAATAAATAAATGCTTGTTAAATGACTGGAGTGTTTCCTCTCTGTAGTTTACTATCTACCACAACTTTCTGGCCATGGGGAATGTGAATGTCAGCTCAGTGTTTTCATTTATCAGTTCATTAAACATATCAAACAAACAGATCCCGTGTGTTAAGCATTGATCTAGGAACAGAGATCGGGACACCAAAGTGATCTAAACAAAGACTGTTGCCGTCACTTCACCTACATGCTACCAGATAATACAGGTGGCACATAGTACAAGTGTGTGCATTCTACAAAGACAATGAGAAACATGACATCAGGATCTCCCTTTCTCTCTCTCTCTCTCTCTCTCTCTCTCTCTCTTTTTGTATTTGAAACTTAAGCAGCTCAGAAAAATATGTACACATAAGTCTTAAGTTATTAATTTAATTTTATTCTTTTTAAGGGAAATGTGTTCTTACCCAGATCTGAACAAGGTATACCCAGGTTTGATTTCACAAAAGCAGAAGGTCCAACCTACTTCGTCATCTTTGCATATACCCCTGCCACTCCTCTTTCCACCATCAGAGACTAATTTCTATTCTTTGTTCAGAAAGGGAATTTTAGCTGTAGGTTTCAAAACACTCTCAGCTGTATGACCTTGAATAAGTCACGTGGGCTTCAATGTTCTTGAAAATGGAAAGTTGTCTTAGCTTCTAAGACTACATCCTTCTTTATTATAAATCCAGAACTCCAAATCAATGCTAAAAACATACAATCCAAATTAATTAAAAATTAACATGTGCTAGGATGGCACACATAAAATGCTTAGGATTATTTATTTAGTGCTATAAACATACACTACTCTGAGCAAACATTTTACAAGAAGTTGCCACCACAAAAGGAAGTATATCTAATATGCCTCATTAACTAGAAAATATTCTATTCCCATGACCCACAGCTACTTTAAAAAGCTGGAGAGAAACAAAACCAAGAAAACCATTTTTTTTCCCCAAATCAATACAACCTTTTCTCTAAACCACCCATTTTCTATTGTTTCTTCCATTGTGGTTTTGGGGGTTTTAATTAATTAGGTCATTTATCTGTGAAAACAAGATCCCTAGGGCCTCAGGTTCCACCTGTACCAAAGGCAGCAGCCCATGTAGACTCATTTCCTAGGTTGTAATTGACAAGATCATGCTGGAAATCATTTTCCTGTCACATAACAATAAAAACAATGAAGTACAAATTACTTAGAGCCTCTCAGTTAAGACCCTCCAAGCACTTTTCAAAGCAATCACATTATTCTTGAACAGATTAAAAAGCTAAACACAAAGTGTGTTAACTGATTGACTTTATGGTCTATCCATGACCAAGCCAGCAACATGGTGCCAGGAGAGCAGGATAGTGCAGAGAGAGAGAGCAGAATTTGGAGTCAGTTGACCTGAACTCCAAGGTAACATCCGCCACTTACTGGCTCTGTGAGGAGTAAGGGCAGCCGAGGGTCCTGGGATATAGGGAGTCTCTTAATCACTCTAGTCTTGGGCTTCTTCATTATGTCAAATGGAAATAGACTTTTAAATGATAATACAAGCATAAAAGTGCTTTAAAAGTATCATATAAATGTTAGTTGTAATCATGTAATAATGATAAACTGGGGTTTAGGACTAGAAATCTGATGCGAAAGCCTCATTCCCAAGCAACTTTAGATGCCTCAGTCAGACTGTCAGATTGGACAGGAGTTGAGAAGTATAATCTAATCATCTCTCAGTTGCTTGCGTACCTATCACTGGTCTCCCCAACTAAGAGTTATTGGGTTTTGACCCAGACTTTTCCAAGGGCTTTTTCTGTTAAAAAAAAGTTAACTCACACAGGGCATTATGGTGTACCCCTGTAATCCCAGGGAGACAGAGGCAAGATGATGGTGAGTTCCAGGTCAGAGGCAGTCAGCACAATTTAGTGAGACCCTGTGTCTAAATAAAATATAAAAAAGGGGTAACAGGTGTGGCTCAGTGGTGGTATGTTTTCCTTAAATGCTTGGTGAGGCTTGGGTTCAAACCCTAGTACTGAAAAAAAAAAAAAAGAAAGAAGGAAAGAAAGAAAGAAAGAAAGAAAGAAGGAAAGAAAGAAAGAAAGACAGTTCACAGTACTGGATTGGAATCTGTTCAGCTCCCCCTTGCATGGCTGTGTTTCTACGTTTGGAATCACAAACATTAACTCAAATTCCTTTTACATATGGCGATCTTCCAGGGGCAACCAGGCTAGGCTCTGTGCTTTCTTTACTCCATAGCCTCACCTGTACATAAATCATATACATAAATCCTAGTGTCCTAAGCATCTTAGTCAAAGTGTTCTGTACATGCTGACTTACTAGTTGTTCCAGCTGTAGTAAAGAAAGAGAATGGACCACTGTCCTTATTGTTTTGAGTTTTTTGTTTCTTTTCATGAATCTTATTAGACCTCCATTTTCATCTCTACTGAGAAGATTCCTAGCACCCAGTGCAGGGAGCTTTCAGGCCTCTCTTCTCCTCAGGGCATCCATGTGCCACAGCCCTGCTGCCTCCATGTCTTCCATGTCTGTTCAACTGTGCGCTGAAAGAGGGAAGCTGACTTCTACTAGCACAAAATCCTAGCTTCCTGTGAAAATCCTCAATATCTCCCACTAACAATGCTCAGAGATAAACAAGAAGATTCTCTTAGATAAATGCCAAGTTCTGTGAAGGGAATTTACCTAGTGCTGCTCTGAAGGCATAGGGATTCTTGAAATAGCTCACTAAACAATTTTAAGACTCACAAACTTGAGTAGTTTAAAAAAGGAATGAGACAACACCATGTAAACAATGCCAAGATAATTACAGTTGTGTGCTGAACAATATGGTGTCAGATATTTCCAGTCTACTCAGATAGAACATCCATTTCTAGAAATACTATGTTCTGATAGCATTGTTTTCAATCCTAGGATACTCATAGCTAGAATACTAATATTTGGAATCATGCTGTGGACACAGACATAAGGACTATTTCACATGCAAACATGCTTTCTCTCTCAAAATGAATGAAAGAACAAATCTTAGAGGTTCTGAGCCTATCAACCAACGTGGAAAACTCTAGGATAATTTCAAAGTGATACTCCAAGGTTATCTACAGACAAACTCAACTTTCCTTGATATTTCTCCCTTGAAGCTATCCAACAAAGGTGAGCTTAGAGCTGGCACCTAGTCATTCAGGCTTTCCAATTTTCTGGCAATGATACTATTCTCATCATATCATTTTAATAGTTAATTTAAAATTACATCCTTGCTGCAAATGGGTTGCGCTAATGACCCCACTGTTAAGTTACTTGAATTTTGTAAGGATTTTTTTTTTTACCTGCAACTTCCTTTTATGTTTCCTTCCTTCCCCTTCCAGTGCAGTGTTTAAAGGCCCACTGGATGACACCATTGCCAATGGAAAGACACGTGGGCATGCTCAGGAAATCTCCTAGAGTCAAAACTTTAGCCCAAATAGATGGCAAATGTTCACAGGCAAAGACTTTATCTTCCCTTCAAAGATATGGACACTTCCAATTGCTGTCTAATGGTTCATCCTCTGTGGCATTTACATAATGCTGTAATACAACAGTCATAATTCATAATGAAGATAGACAGGGGATGGCATGGTAATACTAAATCGGGCACCTTTTCAGAAGAAATCATTTAAAAACACATGCAGCTAAGACATTGTTGATGGCTCCTGCTTAAAGACTGACTTGAGGGAAAAAGGAAAACTGTAACTCTCAGGGGTTTGCCTTCCCCTAAAGTCAATAGAAGGGCAACTGTTGGCTAACAAGGTTGATAGGGTGGTTTTAGGTGTGGTGTATCAGAGCTACAGCAAAAGCCTGTTAGTGTCCTGTCAGCTACTTCAGAATGTCAAAAATAGTTCAACTGTATCACCAGTGACCCTGAAGTCCTGATTACAAAATCAATGGCTTTGGGCAGAAGTGCTTCTTCCATCTCTCACTCAGAGATCATAACTTCAGAAGGAAAAGAGTGGCATGAAATCCTAAAGTTGAACTGCAACCATCTGCACTAACAAAACAAGCCCCTCAGCAATGGTGATGAGTTGGAATGGATGCAGCATCCAAGGAGTCTAAGCTCTGAAATTATTAGTTACGTGGCCTTGAACAATTCATTGAGCCTATCTGAATTTCTGAATCCCTCTCTGAAAAACAAAGAAACAATAGCCACATCTGTTAGTCATCCTGTGGCTCAGGCTGGTCTTCTTAAACCTGTGGAGCACTAGGTAAACATCTTTCCTCATCCCACCACAACGGCCCACATCTCACCAGTAATGGAAAGCATACGTGCCTGGGAAAAATAAGGAAGCAGACATACAGTAAAGGGACACTTCAAAGACCTACTGTGGTCATGAAAACAGTATGCAGAAGATGCAAGGATGTCACTTTCTCTACTTAGCCTACTCAAGGAAGTATTCTAGATAATCAATTTGTGGCAGGCTTCAGTCTTTTGGGGGTAGGAGGAGCGTCCTTGTAGCTTTGAAGTCATACTACCTCTACCTTTATTAACCCCAGGTAATTCTGCCTCCTCCACAACATACATCCCTAACTCTATTTATCTACATCTATCTATCCATTTGGGCTGGGATTTAGCTCAGATGGTAGAGTGCCACTCTGCAGTCTCTGAGGTCCCAAGCTCGATTCCCAGCACCACAAAAATGGGCGAAGGATGTGGCAATCCACTCCCAAGGCAATCCCAAAACAATCAGCCATTGAAAATGCTATAAGGGTCACTAAGAGTCAGACACAACTTAACAGCACCTAACAACAACAACAACGTCTATCCATTGATCTGCCATGTAATTGACATTATTTTAAGTTGTAGATGTCACACTACACCCTCTCCTGCAACATGTTCCTAAAAACAAGCACATTTTCCCACATAATCACAATATAATTAATATACTCAAGAAACTAACATTGGTGTATTTTCTAATACATAATTCATATAAAATTTCTCTAACTCTATCTTTTATAGTTATGTTTTGATCATGAATCCATTCAAGACTCATGCCTTGCATTTGAATGGCATGTTCTTTAATCTCTTTTAATCTAGAATTGTCTTTTATTACATTGAAAATGTTTAGGAATTCAGAACAAGCTGTCATGAAGAATATTGCATTTCCTAAAAATTTCCTAATGGCTGGATTGCAGTTAGATAAAGTAAGACTATTACATAGGTGCCTGTAGCCATAGCACTGTGGCTCCTGATCCCCTCAGTTATCGGAAGCTAAGCAGAGTCAGGCCTGGTTAGTTCTTGGATGAGAGACCACCTGGGAACACCAGGTGCTGTAGACTTGGGAGAAGGACCTGGCAACCCCCTCCCAAAAATCAATTTGCCATCAAAAACCCTATGAATAGTAGAGAAGCACTGACTATAGTGTTTTGCCTGTTGTACACAGGGTTGCTATGAGTCGGATACCAACCCAATGGCACCTAACAACAACAGCAGCATTACATAGGTGATATTGTGTACTTCCTATATTGCATAACTTGTCACAGTCCATTTTGTCCCATTATTGGTGATGCCAAATTTTGCTACTTGGATTTAGATGGTTTCCAGCAGACATCTCTATGGCGAAGGCACCTGTCTCTCCTTTGTACTGAAGTCATCTGTGAGGTGGTCTTTTGATACCCCTCCCAATACTCTTAGGCATACTGTAATTGCAATTATTCTTCAAGTATAAATAAAAATTGTCACAAGTGATGAGAGACTCTCTAAAGAAAAATCCATAACAATATACTTATGAATAATTCCACTTAAGTAAAGAGAAGGGGAGGCAGCATGGAAAGAAAGCCACATGACCTCAAGGGAGCCTTCTCTGCTGATACCATTTATTGACATTTTGTGCCCTTTCACTCTTTGGAACAGCAGGCAGTCTGGTAGGAGATCTTTATATGAAGGCATTCACTTAATCACCTTCAGCAAGTCAGCTATTGTTTCTATGAAGTTCCAGCATTATATAGGGGGAAAAAGGAGAAAAATGTAGGTAAAGGGGTTTACTTGGTACTTGGAATGGTACTGCAGGACAGAAAAGTTCATTTAGGGTAGTACCTGGCAATGCTATTTCCAGCCCAGAATAGGCCTAAGGTAAAATTCTGATAGAGAGCAAGAAGTCTTTATCCACTTCTGTTGGGCCAACTCAGTGCAATGTAATCTTCCTCCTCTTTTCTCTTCTCTTTGAGTAAGCTGTGGACTGTCTTCTTTATTCATATGGTGCCTAAATCAGACTCCATCTCATGCTAACATCTGCATTGAAATCTCTCATGCATGTACCTTGCCTGTATGTCCCAGGAACCTGTAAGTCCTATGAAGGTACAGCCCTCGACATCTGGGTTTCCCTAATGCCCAGCACAGTGGCAGGCACAGATAATGTGCTTGGGAAGTGTTTAAAAAGTGGATTAGTGAGTGACAACTTGTTTAACAAGCCCTTTGTGTCCTGACTTTACTTTGCCAGTCAGACTTAGAGCCAGCATCCACAACAAGCCCTCTGGCTTGAAGGCCATGTTTTTAACCACTCTCTGTGGAATAGTCCTTAGAGAATTTGATTTCAACATGCAAGGTCTTGTTGTTAGATGCCGTTCAGTTGGGTCTGATTCATAGTGACCCTCATAGGGTTTTCAATGGCTGATTATTTCAGTTTTGTTTTTGCGAGTGGATTGCCATGCCCTACTCCTGTTTTTGTAGTGCTGGGATCAATCCCGGGTCCTCAGAGAGTGCAGAGCAACACTACAAACTGAGCTAAACTCCAGCCCCAAGGACTTATTGTTGTTGTTGTTGTTGTTGGGTGCTGTTGAGTAGGTATCCACCTCATAGCGACCCTCTGTACAACAGGGGAAACACTATTGTCAGTGCTTCTCTGCTGTTCATAGGGTTTTCAATGGCAGATTGATTTTTGGGAGGGGGTTGCCAGGTCCTTCTCCCAAGCCTACAGCACCTGGTGTTCCCAGGCGGTCTCCCATCCAGGTACTAACCAGGCCCAACCCCGCTTAGCTTCCGAGATCTGACAGAGAAGGTAAAATCCTTAGCCTTCAGCCAGAGTTTAACAGTCTTCTACAAACTGGTCCCAATCTACCTCTCCAACTTTATTTCCCAATATTTGTTACTTCACACATAGGTAATTCATGCCAACAGTGTTCTTTCCTTTACTGTCAGAAACTCCTGATCAGAGATGACTTCAGTCCTCTACTATTGTCCTATTTCCAAATCTCAATTAGCCTAATTTTAAAGATTTATTCAAAGGCTAACTACTTCATAAACACCTTTCCATTCCTGTCTCTGGATATTGCCTTCTCTTTTATCTGATTTCTCAAAGAAAGTTGTCTGAACTTTTGATTCAAACGTGTCCCTTTCTGTCTTGTGTTGTAATAAAACATCATAACTCTGCACAGGTCTCCTATTAGGATATAAGCACTTTCAAAAGTAAGAATCATGGCTGCTCCCAACACCACCTGGAAATTAGTCTGTGTAAAACATGCAGTTGGAGGTTTGCAACATAATTTACATTTTCCTTCAATTCTCCTGGCTCCACTTATATTTTGTTTATTTTATCTACTTAGAAGAGAATGACCATCCCTTATTTTCCAGGTGTCCAAAGCTAAATCTGCCTCATAAACCCTTTCCTAAATATGCAGTCTGAATAACTCTCCCCAGGTCCTATTGTGTGGCATTTAAAAGCAGGCCTGGATTCTAATCCAGTCCCTCAACTTATCAGTTGTTGATATTACTCAAAATACTTAACATTTATGGATCTTAATTTCCTAACATTCAAATAATAATAGCATCTATTTCAAAGGGTTACGTTTTTCTATAAGGATGAAATGAGTTAATTCTGAAAGTACATAAAATAGTTCTGCCATATCATAAACACTCAGTAAAAGTTAGCTATTTTTCTGAATTCTCTCTCATGGTAAGTAATTTCCATTTGGCAATGATTATTTACCAATTGGTGACACATGTTCTATTGTTGCCAGGAACTTAAATTTAAATCAAGTATTATTGATGGGTTTTAAATAGGTATATCTTATTTCTTAAATAAACTGCAAACCTCAAGAGCATTGGAGAACTCTGATTATTGAGCACATTCTACATGCCAAGAACTTGGCTAAGTGCTTTCTATAAATATTTCATTCATTACACACAATAACAGTATAGGAGATATTATTTCCATATTATAAATAAAACAAAAAAATGAAAGTTTAGAGAGTAATTTGCTAAGCTAGTACATCGCAAAGCTGCTCTGCATGTCCTTTAAGCAGCTACTTGAGAAGTGGCCCATAGAGAGGTGTCCAGCTAAGACATGCTTATTACCCTGTGATGAGACAAGGGTGGAGCAGAACACGAATGTTTAGAAACTATTTAACAATTTTAAGAGAATAATTTTGTATATCTTAAATTTAATAATAAAACTTGGTCTGTACTTTGTATTTTTCTGCATTTTAGAATCTAAAATTTATTTCCCTAGAAATTCTAATTATATACCCCAGAATTATTGGTCTGCAACAGATTGGGTAGAAAAGTACACTTCCAAAAAAGAATTTGAGACACTGGTTTAAAGAGTACAGGTTCAAGTGCCATCAATTCTTATCAATTCTTTTATAAAGTATGCCTGATATTCCTCACAGAGCTTTTAAAATTTGTAACTTCTGACCTTGGCCAGTGTATGCTTCTCACCTTTTTCTACCAAGACTAGTGATGATTTGTGTGCTTGTTTTACCTCTTTTGAACCATTACAACCTCCCTAACAAATTACATGTTCACAGCCCCTCACAATGACATATAACTCATACACGTACACCTATGGACTGGAAGGATTAACTGTTCAAAGTTATTCACAGTTTTGAAGATAGAAGAACTAAAAAGAGACAAAGAGATCACCTTTCCCAAACTCAGACAGGGAAAAGATTTGGAGAACGGAGTTTAGACCATACCCCATGCTGAGTTTTGTATATAAATGTTTAGACCAATCAAAAATCTCAGTGTACACAGAAAATCTATTTTTGCCTAACAAATTTTCCAAAATTAAGTCTTAAATTTGTATCTCAAGTAACTCTAAGAATCACAGAGGATTTCGTACAAGCTTAGTGGATATTCCATTTCTGAGAGTCTCCTAACACATTCCTTAAGACTCTTCACTGGTGTGTGCATTACATCCCATCTGCCATGCATCTGGAATCAAACAATTTACCAATGCAACCATAAATATTCTCAAGGAAAGCAGAACAGAACATTCACTGCAGAAGTCAGCTCTTGATGCCACTCACCAAAGTATTCATCAGCAGGTGGATTTTCCATGTCATACAGCATCTTTTTGGTCAGCTGCTCAAGCTCATCTTCTGGGCGGAATGATGGGGGAATAGATGGGGCCCCTATAGGCCCTGGGTGTCCACCCTGAAAGGCAGAAAGCACAGAGCCCTTAAAATGAAGTCTAGGTGTCAACGGAGGCAATCGGCCTGAACAAGTAGTGAATGTGCTGGGGAGGAAAACACTGGGTATGTCCATTTAGACCCCTGGTTGTGAACTGTCGTTTATCACTTATTCAATGTCTGACCTTGGGCATATCACTTTATTTACTTGTCTTATCTAAATGAGTTACCAGACTTTAGAAATCCAGGTTTACAGCAGTAGAAATATATTTTGTTCAACAATTGCTAAACACCACTATGTGTCACTTGTTTATTTATTATAAAGATGAGTACATCAAGGCTTTATTCCTTAAACACTTTACAGTCAGGAGAAAGATCTACAGGCATATTAAAAGGCAAAGCAGCTGTCGAGATTGTACAATCTGGGTCTAAGAAGGGACCCAGCCATGCCACTGTGGTGTCCTATCCCATCAGATCTCAGAAGCTAAGCAGGGTCAGGCCTTGTTAGTACTTGGATAGGAAACGAGACAACCTGGGAACACCAGGTGCTGTAGGCTTGGGAGAAGGACCCAGCAACCCATTCCCAAAAAAACAATTGGCCATCAAAAGCAGAGAAGCAGTAACGATACTGTTGTGCCTGTTGTATGTAGGGTCAATATGAGTCAGACACTGACTCAACAGTACCGAACAACAACAACAATCACCTAACCTGAGAGGGAAGCTTCCTGGGAAGAGGCAGTACAGCAGAAAGGAAACATATAAGAAAAACTTTCCCATACTCAGGTGAAAACATCATGTAGCATGAGGAACTCCAGGGAGCTGTGTGTTTTTATCCATAAAAGGTGTGATTAAAAAAATACAGTGAATGTTTAAATTAAAAAAAGTATTACTCACAAAAACGGACATCCAGAACTAATTAAGAAAGTGGCAAGAATGATAGGATAAGTGTATTCAAAGCCCAGGGAGCATTCTGATTGGGATTAATAGCAATGTGTCTTTCAGGGTAATAATAATTTTTTTTCTGTAAATATTCACCAAATTTGTTTACACCTTATATAATATTTAAGTTGGGAAATGAGAAGAATCTTACTGGGTTCAGGGGTCTATGAAGATAGGGAAGAGTTTTACCAGCATCTACAATCTGAAATATATCAAACATGCAATTAGGATGTGCTGATAATTACTGGTTACCGAAAGCAAAAGTTGAAAACAAAGAAGAAGGCTCAGTAGTTGGAAAATAGAGCCTTGATGACATAAATGATGATGGAGAGCACATGATAGAATTTTGTCAGACCAATGACCTTTTCATCACATATGCATTTTTTTCACCAACAGCAACTATACACATGGAGTTCAATAGATGGAACATACAGAAACCAAATTGACTACGTTTGTGGAAAGAGATGATGGAAGAGCTCAGTATCAGAAGGCAGAACAAGACCAGGTGCTGATTTTGGATCAGACCCTCAACTGCTCATATGCAGGTTCAAACTGAAAATGAAGAAAATTAGAAAAAGTATACAAGAGCCAAATTATGATGAGTATATCCCACCTGAGTTCTGAAACCACCTCAAGAATAGGTTTGATGTGTTAGACACTAATGATGAAAGACCAGATGAATGTGGTATGACATCAAAGACATCATTCATGAGGAAAGCAAAAGGTTATTAAAAAGACAGGAAAAAAGAAAAGACCAAATTACATGTCAAAAGAGACTATGAAACTTGCCATTGAATGTCAAGCAACTAAAATAAAAGGAAGACATGACAAAGTTAAAGAACTAATGAGAAGATTTCAAAGGGTAGCTTGAGAAGACAAAATCAAATATTATAATGACATGTGAAAAGAGCTGGAGATAGAAAACCAAAAGTGAACAACATACTCTGTATTTCTCAATCTTAAAGAATTGAAGAAAAAAATTTCAAGCCTCAAGTGGCAATAGTGAAAGATTCTACAGGGAAAATATTAAACAATGCAGGAAACATCAAAAGAAGATGGAAGGAATACACAGATGGAAGGAATACCCAAACAAATTGGTGGATGATCAATCATTTCAAGAGGTTGCATATCATCCAGGAACAAATGGCATTGAAGGATGAAGTAGAAGCTGCCTTGAAGGAACTGGTGAAACTCAAGATCCAGGAATTGATAAAATACCAATAGAGATGTTTCAACAAACAGATACAGCACTGGAGGTGCTAACTTGCTTATGCCAAGAGATTTAGAAAACAGCTACCTGGCCAGTTTATATTTTTGCTTATTCCCAAGGAAGTGGATCCAACCAAATGTGGAAATTATCAAAAGTTATCAAAAATTATCATTAATATCACACATATGTAAAATTTTGCTAACTATCATTTGAAAGCAAGGGAACTGTACGTAGCCAGGGAACTGCTGGAAAATCAAGCTAGATTCAGAAGTGGGCGTAGGAGCAGGGAAATCATTGCTGATATCTGATGGATGTTAGCTGAAAGCAGAGAATACCAGAAAGATATCTACCTATGTTTTATTGACTGTGCAAAGGCATTTGACTGTGTGGATCATAATATATTATGGATAACATTGTGAAGAATGGGTATACCAGAGCACTTAATTGTACTCATGAGGAATCTATACATGAACCAGGAGGCAGTTGTTCAAACAGAAGAAGGAAACACTGCCTGGCTCAAAGTCAAGAAAGGTGTGCATCAGAGCTGTCTCCTTTCACCATACCTCTTCAGTCTCTATGCTGAGCACATAATCCAAGAAGCTAGACTTTAGGAAGAAGAACACAGCATCATGATTGGAGGAAGATTCATTAACAACCTATATTATGTAAATGACACAGCTTGGCATGATGAGAGTGAAGATGATTTGAAACATTTATTGATCAATATCAAAGAACATAGCCTTCAGTATGGATTGCATCTCAACCTCAACAAAGCAGAAATCCTTACTGGGTCAGTAACTAACTTCATGATAAATGGAGAAAAGATTGAGGTTGTCCATGATTTTGCTTTATTAGTTCTACAATCAACACCCATGTAAGCAACAGTCAAGAAATTAAAAGATGGATACCATTGGGAAAAGCTGTTACAAAAGACCTCTTTGAAGTGTTGAAAAGTAAAGATGGCACATTGAAGACAAAGGTGCATGTGACTCATGCCATGGTATTTTCAGTTGCATCACATGCTTGTGAAAGCTGGACAGCAAATAAAGGAGACAGGAAAAGTACTAATGTTTTCTAATTATAGTACTGGAGATAAATATTGAATATACCATGGACTGCCAAAAGAACCAAAAGATCCATTCTAGAAGAAATACAACTAGAGTGTTCCTTAGAAGCAAGAATGGCTAGATAATGTCTTATATATTTTAGATATGTAGTCAGGAGGGAGAAATCCTTAGAGAAGGACACCATGTTTGGGAGAGTGGCACATTAATGAAAAAAAAAAAGAAAAACTCTCAACTAGACGGATTGACACAGTGTCTGAAACAACAGGTTAAACAAAAAAGATCGTGCACCTGGCACAGAATTGCGGAGTATTTCATTCTGTTGTACAAAGGTTGCTATGAGTCAGACCCAACTCGATGGTACCTAACAATACCAGCCAGGGCTTCAAATCCATAAAAAATTGGGTCCATGTTTGGGTGTGGATTCAATATGTTAAAATTTAGAAGGTTCAGGTTTGGTTTGGGTTGGGTTTAAAATTTCAATCCTATGTAGAGCAATAAAATTTCTTTCAATTAAAAAAAAATTTAAATAGCTAATTATAGCAAAACAAAAACAAAAACAAAAAACAGAAAACAAACAAATAAAACATTATAAAGCTGATCCCAAGCCCAACTTTTCATTTGGTCAGGTTTAGGTGCAGGTTTTAATTGGGGTTTATTTTGAAGCTCTGCTATCTACAAATAATATTTAAACCCAATCCTGAACTGAACCAAACCCTCCAAATTTTAACATATTGAACCTGCACCTGAGCCTGATCCCATTTTTTCACAAGTTTGAATCCCTGAACCACAGTACACTGGTGGGCATGTACATCAAAAAGAACTTTGGATGAGTGATTTGCCAGTATTAATAAAGTTTAAATCATACACAGGCCATCAACTTCTAGGAAAAATTTTTAAAAAATACTCAGGTAAGTACATAAAATTATATAATTAAAACTGATCAAATGAGCTATATTTTTGAAAAGTATGAAAAAATAACAATATAACTATCCATTAAATGGATCATTTAAGTCAACATTTTGAATAGACATATTGTAAAAACCTATGTATAAGAGTGCTGAAGTGACTAAGCCATGTTAATAAGTTAATTAATTCAACTGCAGAATATAATATCTAAATGATCCCTCCATTTTGATAAACTAAGTACAGTTTGCTTAGTTACAGATCTATAGAGACACAAGAGAAAAGAAAGGCCACATACTAAAACGATCACTTTTTTTTTTTAATAGGGGCTGGAGTCTTAGGGGACTCTCACATTCTAAATTTATTTTACAGAATGTAGTTCTACTTTGCAATTCATGAAGTAGTACTTTCTTATCATGATGACTTCAAGTGATAAATATACACTGGATAGTACTGACACACTGGAACAAACTTCTAACTCATGTCAAATGAAAGATTCTGAGAGCAGCGAAAGGTTGGAGTGGAGAAGCAGTATGGTATGAATGGGCAAACTATCGGTTCATTGTTTAAGTTTGGAAAAGGGGAGCTAGAAAGGGCCAGCTAATTGCTGCCTTGCTGTAGTGACATGTTCATGGCTTCTCTGTATTAGGAGCCTATGAGTTAGACCACAGACAATTCTCAGAATCTGATGAGCTTAACTCCCTTTTGGCAGAAGGTGGCATTTATAAAAATGCGCCCAAAATTTACTTAAAATTTTAAGAAGTTCACAGACTATAGGAAACATATCTGGATGTTCTCAGAAACATCTAAGGCAACAGAAACTGTAATGCTGATTTTTAGCAAGAGAGTCATCTAACTTGATTCAGAAAGTTCTCTCTGGAGTGCAGGATGAATGGCAGAGATATGAGTTTGGAATGAAAGGGAGATTTGTGGCCACAGACAGTAAAGAGATATATTATGTGGCAGCATCATTACAGTTGGAGATAGAGAGATTTAACTATGACACTAACTTGGAGCCCTTAAGTAAACTTATGAACTGCTATAATTTAAAATCTCCTTCTGTCCAACGGACTTGCCAAAACACCTCCCAGTCTTTATGAGAGGTCATTTGTATCTCCTGTTACAATAGATGAAGTACTTTCTGATCATTTGTAATGAAACTACTTCTTTTGGACTCTATCAAAACTTGCCTCCAAGGGAGATTTTCTCCAGATCAGATAGAAAACTGGAAAATAAGGACAGAAAGGGAGCTACACCTGTACTCCAGGCTTTCAATAAAGGGAGAGATTGAGCCTGAAACACAGTATCATCTGAATTCAAATTCCACACATTTTTTCCAACCAAATATAGTTTCCCATGCTTGCAGCCATACCCCTGTGGAGTCCCATCCTGTCAGATCTCAGAAGCTAAGCAGGGTTGGGCCTGATTAGTCCTTGGATGGGAGACCACCTGGGAACACCAGGTGCTGTAGACTTGGGAGAAGGACCCAGCAACCTACTCCCAAAAAACAACCAGCCATTGAAAACCCTATGAATAGCAAAGAGGAATGACAATAGTGTTTTGTCTATTGTACATAGGGTTGCTATGAGTCGGACACTGACTTGATGGTACCTAACAATTATTTCCCATATAGCAATGATAAAAAAAAGTATGACATATTACCTCCAGGGCTTCAAAACTATGGAAAATTTGGCTCAAATTTGGGTGAGGGTTCATTATATTAAAATTGAGAGGGTTTAGTTGGGGTTTAAATCCTGTACCGGGCTTCAGAAGGAACCTGAACCTAAATCCTGAATGTGTTTGCTTCAAGCATTTAAAACATTTTTTCTGAACTCCAACATTAATCTGAATCAGAATTCAGTGAAAAATTGTGTTCAGGTTGAACTTTTGTTTTGTTTTGAATATAGTACGGACTACCAAGAGAACCAGCAGATCTGTCCTAGAATCATTCTCTCTTTAAAAATTGGAAAAAAAAAATGAAAGAAATTTTATTCATCTATCAACACATAGGATTAAAACTTTAAACCTGAACTTTCTAAATTTTAAGATATTGAACATGCACTCACGCCTGAGCCCAAGTTTTCATGAATTTGATGCCCTGATTACCTCTTGTAACAATGGTGCTGCTTTAATTAACAACTATTGACAACTCATAATTCCTACTTCTAGTCTTAGGGTAGACCCACAAGGAATGGACACAATTTATTATTGTCTAAGACTAATATGGCCTGCAGCCTTAGCACTGTGGCATCTGATCCCATCAGATCTCAGAAGCTAAGCAGGGTCAGGTCTGGTTGGATGGGAGACTGCCTGAGAACACCAGGTGCTGTAGGCTTGGGAGGCCTGGTAACCCCTCCCAAAAAACAGTCATTGAAAACTCTATGAATAGCAGAGGAACACTGACAATAGTGTCCTCTGCTGCACATAGGGTTGATATGAGTGGGATACCAACTGGAGGGTACCTAACAACAACAACAAAACTAATATACACCTGATTCTCTTCCACTATAAACAAATGCAACAAAAATGCTCAATGTATGTTCTTTAAATGTAAGCCAGAAATTCAGATTCTCTTCTTAGCATTTACATTTCAAGAAATCTAATTTCAAATTACTTACTTTGTGGGTATTTCATAGATTTTTAAAAACATGCATCATTTCTTTTATTCTCCAAACATTTCTTCCTATTTGCTTGCCATACTGTTCCTGAAGTAGTAAGTTTGGAGAGGCTCTTTTCTTTTCAGGTTCTTCTCTTTTACATACAGAGATTGTTTTACTTATGAGGGGGATATGTCCTGACAAACCCATCGTAAGTTGAAAATATCTTAAGTCAAAAAGACTTTTAATGTACTTAACCTACTGAACATCACAGCTTAGCCGTATCCTGTTGAGTATTGGTTGTTAACACTAATGATCTTTAGGCCTGTGGGAGCTGTAGTTTTCTGATGCTGTCCAGCATCTTGGGAGAATATTGTAGTACATATCACTAGCTCTGAGAAAAACCCAAATTCTAAATTGGAAGTATGATATCTACTGAACGTGTGTCACTTTAACAACACATAAAGTCAAAAATTTGTTAAGTGGAACCATGGTAAGTTGGGGAGTGCTTGTAATATTAACGGTGGGTTCCTATTGTTTCTTATGAGGAAAGGCCCCCAGAGATCATTTCTTCCCATTATTGAACTTCACTTGCCTACAGCACTCCCCTCCCTCCAACATCCAGTGCATATATGTAACACAAGTGGGATAAACAGGAGGAAAAATAAACCAATCTTCAGTGAAGAGATGTTTCTCACATCAACAAAGATAGCCTAGGACTTTCTCTCAGCCTCTCATCCTGTAAGGAGTAGTTTAGTACTTTAATTTTCTCACTCTGATGAACAGACACTCCCTGTAATTTCACTCTCTTAGTAGGGCTTAGGACTCTATACATCCTAAGAAAAATCAGCAACTGTGTCTAACTTATTTTATAATAAGCAACTTCTAGTACAGGGTCTGGGCTGGGATTTAGTTCAGTTGGTAGAGCGCTGCTCTGCAGTCTCTGAGGACCCGAGTTCAATTCCCAGCACCGCAAAAATGGGAGAAGGGCCTGGCAATCCACTCCCAAGGCAATCCCGATACAGTCAGCCATTGAAAACCCTATGAGGGTTGCTATGAGTCGGATACCGACTTGACGGCACCTAACAACAACAACAACAACAACAAAGTACAGGGTCCAGATAATAAAATGCAATTGAAAATTTGTGGAAGGCAATGATTTGCATTACTTTCTGTTTTCTTTCTTCAAAAGCAGAAGTGTGAATTGTAGCAGCAGCATATTCATGGTGGCATAATTACTCCTCATTTGCACAACCTTTTTCAAAGTGCTTGATTTCATATACGCACAATCTCACGTGCTTAGATGACAGCCCTTTATGACATGTTCTCCTGTTTTATGGAGGAAGAAACTGAGGGTCAAGAAGTTAAATGAGTAATCCCTTATGAAGGACTGCTGTTGAAACAATGGCAGAACCCTGACTACCTGGGTGTGCTGAGTTGGGTGTCTTCTGCTACTCCAATGCTTCTGAGTCCCCACAGCATTTTCTCCAAACCCTTCCAGCTCTATTGTTTTGCAGTAATTTATCTACTAACTATGATGTAAGCAGAGATTTTCTTTTCCCAAGTGGAGGTTAACTGCTCAACAGCAAAACAAATACAGTGTGAAACAAATATAAACAAAGTCTTTAGACTTTTCTAAGAAAACAAGATGCTTTTAAGTGTCAATATTAATCAATAATGCATATGTTCTTTGAAATATATGAACTCTAGGTAATGGCATGGGGGCTGGGATTTAGCTCAGTTGGTAGAGCACTGCGCTGCAGTCTCTGAGGTCCCAAGTTCAATTCCCAGCACCCCAAAAATGGGAGAAGGACCGGGCAATCCACTCCCAAGGCAATCCTGAAACAGTCAGCCATTGAAAACCCTGGGAGGGTCGCTATGAGTCGGATGCTAACTCGAAGGCACCTAACAACAACAAGTAGTAATGGCAAAATAGCATAAGATCCATAGGTTAGCTGACAAGTAATAGATCTCAGAGCACTCCAAAATTTTCTTAATATACTCTTACTAAGTGATTTCCAGGTGCCAAGAACTGTGAATATCAACGAAAATGATTAAATGTTTCTGCCTCTGACACCTCACAGTTTAGGAAGAAAAGGACATGAAAATAGACAATTACAAAAAAGTGTAAGCACTAAGATACAGGTATATATCCACTGTTCTGAGATTGGAAAAAGCTGCTAGAAAAAATGACCTCTCAGCTTGATCCTGAAGGATAAAATTTCATAAGAAAGAGAGCTAAGTATAAATCTCAGCAACTGAAGAGGCTGAGGCAGGAGGATTGAAAGTTTGAGACCAGAGGGAGCTGTACAACTTAGGGAGATACTGTCTCAAAGTAAAACAAACAAATAAATAAAAAGCATTTGGGGGTACAGCTAAGTGTTAGGGTGCTTGCCTAGCATGCATGAGGCTCTGGGTTCCATCCTCAGGTACTACCTCCCTCAAAAAATTAAAAAAGAAAAAAGAAAGAAGGAGGAAAAGAGATAAGCAAAAACAGAAAGATGAAAGATAGAGGAAAGAGAAAGAAAGAAAGAAAGACAAAAGAAAGACAAGAAAGGAATGTAGGATGGAAAAGGAAGAAAGGAAGTAGGGAAGAAAAACTGGAAGGAAGAAAGAAACAAAAGAGGGAAGGAAGGGAGGGAAGGATAGAGGGAAAGAAGGCAAGGAGGAAGGGAGGAAAGAAAGAACAATGTATATAAAGAAAGCATATAGCAAAATTTGGGAAAAGAGGAGAAACAGAGCTAGGATAAGGCAGAGAGGTGGGCTGTGTTCAATGCCAAAACTTTGTTTTAGGTAACAGAAAGTCATGAAGGGATTTTAAAGTGGTGGTTCTCTTTATTAAAGTTATGCTTTTGAAATAAACATGCTGGCAAACATCCTGTAACACCCAGGGCATTTATAAAGGCAACCAGACACCATGGTGTTTCTGAGCAATTTAATGACTAATATGCTTTAAAAAAAAAAAAAAAAAAAAAAACCTCTGATATTTACCTAGTGTGGCAAGACACTGCTAAGTACTGACCAACATTTTTTCCCCTCCTCTTCTGGACACAGAGCCAGATTACATTTCTCATTCTCTCTTGCAGTTAGATGTGGCCACGTGAGGTACTAGAAGGAGGGAGCATGGGTTCTGAGTTATCATATGGAAGACGCCATCCACTCCCAGGTTGACTGGCCTCAAACTATTACAGAAGGAAGAAAGGAAAGAAATATGATCAAAGGCTTATGGTCAAAAGTCATGAGAAAGTGAATGGCTTTTATACTTTCTATTTATACATGTCTGTATTCTTTCTATATTCTTTTTACTCAGATAAAAATCATCCAACAACTGGCAATGGGGTCCTCTTTATTGCTCTTTTCTTGTTAAGGGCCCAGGTAACTGTCATTCAAGGGAAGACTTAATATGATGCAAATCTGCAGCCACCCCTGGGTGTGGGTCCTTGCTGAGTATAAAGAGTAGGGCTGTGCAATCATGAGAATTTGTTTCTGCAAACAAAATACAAACGGGTACAATCTTTGGGGAACAAGGAATTCCAACAGATAAGTAACAACACAAATAACAATACCTATCATATTTATGTAACACTCCATAGTGCTTGAAGTGTTTTATGTATTATTACATAGGATGTAAGTGATTTGTGTATTATTACATGGTTATGAAAGACCTATTTAGAATCTCTCTAATCTTCTGCCTTTAACTTGCCAGGGACTTTGATCAAATCATTTCCATCTTGTGGGCCTCAGTTTCTTCATGTGTAAAATGGTATTTGCAAAGATCCCTTTGACTCTATCCTACCATGTTTGTGTGCCCATAATATGCAGGGCATATGCCATTACTAATCTTTAAAGGGAAGTCACAGATACCTATATTTATGAATATTTTGTCATCTATCAAAACAGACATATTCTGAGTAAGTGGAAACCTCATTATTGCAGACACTTCCATTTTTAAGAGGATGTAAACGACCTGTCAGCATCCTCTGAAACGTTCAGAACTCCATTTAGCATTCTGAATCTGAGTAAGCAGTGGGCAGTTCACAGGGCTTCTGCAGCCTACTGAACTTTCACTACACCTGGGTTATGAAATCAAGCACATCTAAAGGTTAATCACCTTATCCTACCACTGTCCCTTCTTCTGGTAGAGAAAGAAAAACTCCATCATCCTTTTTAAAGACAAAAACGGATACAAGAAAAACCTCCTGCACTGACATGTAAATGGTTAAGACTCCCAGTAGAACACTCCACCACCTTCAACTGTTGTCCCCACAATGAAATTCTTTTAATATATGTACTAAGAATTCATGTTATAAAATGGTTACTTGATATGTCACCGTCAGCTTCCTGAGTTACTTTGATAGTGACACTGTTGTGAGTCACTTTCCCCCGCTTACCTCATGTTGATTTCCTAGTTACATAGTGCTAGATAACTTGAACTTAGTGCAAATCTGAACCTTACCAGAAAAGCACCACCCAGGCAGATAAAACACTGGGAAAAGGCAGCCAAAATATTCCGAAAGATTACATGATAATGAAGACTCTATCACTCTGGGTCCCAGAGATGCTCATTTTTCTTGTCCATTTTTAATGATGTACAAGAGGTTCATTCTCTCAGAGGGAAAATGACTTGAATTATGGGTTCTTGAAAAAAGAAACATTGAAATTATCTTCTTTTCAAAGGGTAGAATTTGCCCCATTTTAGAGCTGAAAGCCTGCCAGAAAAAAATGTATTTCTGATATTTTTGTGTGCTCCCCCCACCCAATTTAGTTGTGTCAAGTTTGCAGTTGGCAATTTCTTGTGGCTGCTTCTACTTTCTGACTCTCACTGGATAGCATACTCTACTCTTCATGTCTCACTGTTCAAAGGGAAGCAGCACTGCTTTGGGCTTTGGCCAACGGCCACTGAAAACCCTATGAACAGCAGAGAAGCAGTGACAATAGTGCCAGGTACGGCACAGTGTTGGGGAATGTTTTGTTCTACACAGGGTCTTTATGAGTCAGAACTGACTTGAGGGCACCTAACAAGAAACCCATAAATGGACATTCTTCACCAACTCATTGGAGTAGAGAAGTATCTTCTTAGCTCTTCTATTCATAAGTTTTATTTTCTTGAAGACTGACTAGAAACGGTACAAAGATGAAGACAGGATTTTTGACATTAAAAGTAAGAATCTAGTTTTGAAACCCGTTCCCATCTGTTTTCAACTTCCAAAAGCTTGAGTTTCTTATAACCTTTCTTTTTCATCTTCCTTTTCCCATGCTGTGCACTAGTGGCTCTAAGTCATCTTTCTTCAGGCAAATTTGAAGTTACAGCCAAGGGCTGAGGTTTGTGAATTTCAGAAGGCAGAGTTGCTGAAAAGGTTACTGCAGCCAGGAAAAAGGGCTGGGTGTCCACTAAAGGGCTGTGTGTTTGCACGCCAAGATACTATGATGCTCCAGGCTGTGTGGAGGGAGAGGGGCCTCTCCCCATACCTGCCTGGGCTGGAAGCAGGTTGGCTCCTCGTCTTGAGGTCTGGGATCCACCTAAGTTCCCCAAGAATTTACTTTTCTATTATTGATTTTCTCATATATAAGATGGAGGGTAAGATTTAGTTTATATGAAGTTGTTGTTAGGTGCAGTCAAGTCAGTGTCCCACTCATAGCAACACTACATACAACAGGTGAAACACTATTGTCGTGCTTCTCTGCTATTCATAGGTTTTTTCAATGGGTGGTTGTTTTTTGGCAATGGATTTTTGGGTCCTTCTCCCAAGCCTACAGCAGCTGGTGTTCCCAGATTGTCTCCCATCCAAGTACTAACCAGGCCCGACCCTGCTTAGCTTCTAAGATCTGATGGGATGGGACGCCACAGTGCTACGGCTGCAGGCAGTTCATATGAAGAAGTATTGTAAAATACTAAACATCACTAAATGACAGTTAGAAACCACTAACAAAGGTGATTTTCTTCTTGCACGTGGACTATTTGCAGAGTAGGATCTTTCCAGTAAATCTCCAGTTTCCTATTTGCTGATGGAGTACTTCAGTGTAGTGGACAGTTTCATATTAGTTGTTTTACAAAGTGATGCAACCACTCTGAGTACTTCTAACTATAAATCTTGGAGTACATGACATTTGGTGAATGCATACCTTGCTAGCCCTCCAAACTGTTCTCTCTTCTCTATCCTAGCCTTTGGCATCGAATCATAAAAGAGTGGCATGAGGCTCATCTTTGGCTCATGGGCACACAGCAGCCCCCTCTCATGCCTTCCTGGCTGGATGTGCAAAAGGCAGACAAAGTACAAGGACTGATGTGAGCTCACCTGGTAGACAGAGGTAGGAGATGCAAGTAGCAGGAGCCCCAGAACCTCAGCAGTATGGAAAGCCCTGTCAAAGACCCATGGCCAACCTAATTCACCCTGCTCCCTTCACTGCTTCTCCCTCTACAACATCAAGGGGGCTTCCTTAAAGGAAAAGTGAAGTTGACTCTGCAGGGTGAGAAGATCTCTCTCTCAGTTTGTCTCTAAAGAGGCTAAAAGAAGCTATTTCTGTAAAAGTATGGCTAAAACTGACATGCTTTTTTGCCCATTATTTAGGCTTTCTGCAATATTATATGTAAGTGATTTGACATTAACAAAAGCAGAAGAGTTACAAGATCCTGTTTTTCCCTTGTTTGGCTTCACCTCAGCAAGTTGATGGCATAAATATTTGATGAATGGAATGGATGCTTGTTCAAGGTTGTGTTTTCAAATTGAATCATGTCGTAGTGGTTGCCTTGCTGCACTAGCACCTGGCAGTGACTTCCCCTGGTAAGGCATTTCATCTTTATTTGGCTGCCTAGCAAGATGCAAGGGCTTGTTGTTCCAGTGTTGGGAAGAAAGCTTTCATCTCAACATGAAGCTTTCTATGCCTGCTCCACAGAATAGAAGCTACACATTTAAAAGGTACTATCAAAAAGGTATCATGATGCTTCCATTACCAAGGCTTCAGTCTTGACCATGGTTCTAATCCACTGTCTTTTCAAAATGGTTTTCCCAGTAACTTATTAAATATTTAAATTATCTCATGATTTTTGCTATTATAATGTTAAAAACAGGAGTATATTAAAATAGTACTTCTGACAATTACACATGTATAAATATATATTTACACATGTATATACATACATATATTTACACATGTGTAAGCACCCCCCCACACACACACATATGAGAGGAATGTGGCAATCCATTTCCAAATCAGTCCTGAAATAATCAGCCACTGAAAACCTTCAGGGTTGCTATGAGTCGGACTCAACTAGATGGGACCTAACAACAACATAACTATGTGTGTGTGTGTGTGTGTGTGTGTGTGTGTGTGTGTGTGTGTGTATGTATACACATATATACACATGTATGTATATATGTATATATACACATATACATATATATACACACACACATATATATACATACATATGTTATATATACACATATACAAGAGTGTCCATGTGAGTATTAAAAAACAGACACTAGAAGGAAATATACCAAAATGTTAATGAGGCTTATGTCAGAATGGTGGTATGACGAGTAACTTAATTTTTTCTTTATAATTTTTAAATTATCCAAATAGAATATAGTAAAAGTGGATTGCTCTTAGAAGATAACAAGTATATTTTGAAACATCTGGTTAGAGTCTTTTCTTTAGTATTTTCAGTATGAAGACAGGAGAGAAAGGAGAATCCAAAGTGTGGACAGGAAAGAAAAATGAAGGCACCTAGATTTTCAGTCTTACATGCACAGAAACACTTTCCTACTGTACAAGCTGTTTCTATCTAGCAGGATTGACAGATGCCTACACGTGACACAAGTCACTGAAATAACATGCAAATCGGTTTTCAGTTTTAATATGCAAATATGATGCTTGGCACATCACTTTCCATGGCTGAGGTAAATTTCTGTTTTTGAGTTTTTCGTGGGAAATGCAAACCAGCAAACAAATGGTTAACTCCCCATATTTTCACCTAACATAAGGTGGTTTTCATTTGACTCAGAACAAGGCACCTGGGATCCAAAGAAAAGGCACCCTCAGCAAAGAGTCCACCCTCTGACAGACATACTGATCAGACTGGATTTCTGGGCCTCTGCAGGAAGGCAGGCAAAGTGCTTAAGTTTGAATAACAGAACAAAGGTATTTTTTATTTGGCTTCTGACAATCAAATCAAAGTAGCTCAACATGGTGGGAAGAAAATCTTTGAGGTAGGGATAAAAAGAGGTAGTGGACAAAAGTCCTTGATTCTAGAGGATTTAGGCAGTATAGAAAACTGCAGCCTCTGATTAAATGTATATTAAATTACACAAAAATTCAAGTAACTATTTAGGTATTAAGGTAATCATCCAAATAATTCAGATCTTATTTAAGGAATTCAGAATTCAGGAAATCAAGGCATATGAGGGAGGAAGAAAAGAAAAAAGCAAAAAATATAATGCTAATTATAATTAGTATGCTGAAGCCATAGCACCCTGGCATCCAATTCTGTTTGATCTCAGAAGGTAGGCAGGGTCAGCCTGGTTAGTCCTTGGATCTGAGACAACCTGGGAACACCAGGTGCTGCAGGCTAGAGAGAAGGACCTGGCAATCCACTCACAAAACAATCCACCATTGAAAACCCTATGAAGAGCAGAGAAGCACTGACGTGGTGCCAGGCATGGGACAGTGTGGGACAGTGTTCTGTTCAGTTATACATAGGGTAGTTATGAGTTGGACCCGACTTGATGGCATCTAACAACAACAATTAGTATAGCTTAGATGCTGAGTCTAGGTTCTAGGTTCCTCTTGCTTGTGTTCAAATCTCATGTCCAATATTCACCAATTGAATGGCTTGGGACAAGATATTTATTTTATTATGTTTGCCTCAAACATAAAATTGAGTTAATAGGATTTATCTCATGAACTAAATGAGATGGCCCATATAAATCATTTACTTTGTGCACCAATTCTGAAATTAACATTCTTAAAGATATAACATGCTGTACAAATACTATGCAAGTTTACTACCAGATAATGTGGATCTCAAGGAGAGAAATGTCACAGTGACCTGAAGTGTACCAAAAGCATGCCAAGAGCCTGTTATTTCTTGTTGTTAGGTACTGTGGAGTCGGGTCCAACTCATAGCGACCCTCATGGGGTTTTCTTTTCTCTTTTCTTTTTCTTTCTTTCTTTCTTTTCTTTTTTTTTTTTTTTTGCAGTAGTAGGGGTTGAACCCAGGGCCTTGCACTTGCATGTTCTGCAAATGCTGGACCACTGAGCTGCACCCTCAGCCCATTTTTTTACTTTTTTGAGACAGGGTCTCATTAAGTTATGCAGACTGCCTCTGGTCTCGAACTTGTGATCCTCCTGTCTCTGCCTCCCAAGCCATTGGGATTATAGGCATGCACCACTGCACCAGGCTATGGGGTTTTCAATGGTTGATTGTTTTGAGATTGCTTCAGGAGTGGATTGTCATGTTCTTCTCCTGTTTTTGGGGTGCTGGGGATCAAACCCAGGGTGTCAGAGTATGTAGCAGCACTCTGCCAACTAAGCTAAACCCCACCCCATGCCAAGAGCCTAAGGGGCTTGAACTAGGAATTAGAGGAGGGAGAGAATTCAGAGGAGGTAAGCAGCATCTACTCTCTCATTAAATATTAAAAGCCTTTGCATGTTTTTGCTCCTTTATAGTCCACAAAGAATCCCAGCGCAACCCTCATAAACACTGGACTGACAGTGTAATACTTTCCAAAGCACAGGAACATGGGGACTTTACTTCCTTTACTTGCCTTTTTTTTCCTCTCTTCTTCCTTCCTTTCCTTTCCTTTCCTTTTTTCTAATGAAGAAACAAACCAACTCTGTAGTTAAGTGACTATGTCACGTGATTTAGCTAAAAATCACACCCATACTAAGTGGCAAAGCCAGGAGTTAAATATGAGTCTTCCTATCTAAGCTCAGTGTTTTTCCACTAATTTACAGCTGACTATATATATTCATTTAGAAATATGAAACTTACATGATCTATCATAAAGGTTAATCAAAATAGTCAACCTCACTGATTAAAGCATGATGCTAATTATACCAGGGGTTGGAGACTAATGTGGCCCCTTTTACTTTCAGAAACATTGATTGTGGTGTAATGGAGAAAGTGTGGGCTTTGGAGGCAGAATGAGCTGGTGAAATACCAAGTTATAACACTTATTTTCTAAAACATTTCACAAGCTTTTTTTTTTTTAAACTTATGGTAGAATTAACTTCTTCATCTGTAAATGGGGTGGGGACAGGCAAGAGAGAAGGGATGAATGCCTCCATTTCAGAACCACTGTGGGCAATACTCCAGATGACACAGGGCATGGCTAGTGCATGACAGGGCTCATGATTATTTGTGTTACATACTCACAAAGTCTATCAAATCTGAGCTATGGATGACTTTCAAATGTGGCAGAAAGGTGGAGGGAAGAACACTTAGTGTCATTCATCAGCACTGCAGATGAGGGGAAGATAGATCATGCCTCATACTGTATCTACTGACAAGGAACATTTTCTATTTCTAATTAATCATCAATGCCATTAAAATAATGGTAGTCCTCTTGAAGGAATTTTGTATCCCTTTTCACAAATTTTGAAAAATGTAAATGCCTTCGTGTTTTATTTATATATTTGTTGACTTATAATTATCGTGAGAGTGAAAATAATTAAGATATAGTAAGTTACTAGTATGTGCCAGACAAAACATTTTACATTAAATAACTCATTTAATCACCTGAGAAACCTCATTAGGTAGTTACTGTCCTGGTTTTACAAATGAGAACACTGCAGTATGAAGAGCTCCTTGACAGTTAGTGAAGAACCTGAAAATTCAATCCAGCTGTTTACTCCAGAACATGATACTGGACCACAGCAAGAGTGCTCTAGCCTTTTAAGTTATCTGTACTTTTCAGTGGGATTTTATTAATCATGTACTTATTTTTAGAGAATTTAAACATATAGACAAGATACTATCAAAGGAAACTTTCTTAGGGGCAAATACTACTTTTTATGCACAAAAATTGCATGTAAGGCTATAAAAAGCACCACAGGAAATTCTGATGCAGATGGTCTGAACACACAACTTGAGAGACAGGTCCCTTTTTGATGTCTTCATTCATGATTAAGCAAAAGAAGTAGAACTGCTCTTCAAATGATGATTTCCTTTATCAAACTCAGACACAAGCTGGAAAGTTAATACTAAATCTTAAAAGAGCAAAAGAAAATAATTAATATCACTGTCCCGGGGGCAGAGGGTGGGCAAGGGGAAAACATATGCAAGACGTGAACATTCTTCCATATGAAAAGCTAAAGGATGGTACCATTTTCTAATGGCCAAAGTGATAGCATTTTCCTGCTGGGTTCTGGCCTTACCATGAATGAAATACTAAGAAAATATACTACTCTATAAGAACTTGTTGTTAGGTGCCGTCGAGTTGAGTCTGACTCATAGGGACCCTCATAGGGTTTTCAATGGCTGACTGTTTCGGGATTGCCTTGGGAGTGGATTGTCAGGCCCTTCTCCCATTTTTGTGGTGCTGGGAATTGAACTCAGGACATCAGAGACTGCAGGGCAGCGCTCTACCAATTGAGCTAAATCCCAGCCCCCTATAAGAACTTAGGCCTCTCTATATTGTGAGAGTCAACTCTAGATCCCAGGGCTTCAAAACCATGAAAAATTGGGTTCAGAATTGCATGCAGTTTCAATATGTTAAAATGTAGAGGGTTCAGGTTCAAATTTAAAAGTTCATTTCTATCTGTAGATAAATAAAAGGTTTTCAATGTTTGTTTCCAAATTTTACTTATAATGAAATAGTTTATGATACAAAAGCAAACAAACCAAAACCTAAAAGCAAACCAAACCAAAATAAAAACAAACAAAATCATTAAAGGTTAAACCTGAAACCAGTTTTTCGCTGGATTCAGGTTTGGGTTTGGGTTCAGTTTGAAGCCCTGCTATATACACACAGGATTTAAACCTGAATCAAAACCAAACCTGCACCCTCTGAATGTTAACATATTGAACTTGCACCCAAACCTGAACCCAAGTTTTTGCAGGTTTGAAACCCTGCTAGATCCTTTGCCCTCTGTGGATTTCAGAAATGGAAAACACAGTGGAAATGATGAGTGGTCACTAATTCCTTTTATTTACGATAAGAAAATTGAGAGTCAAGAAGGGGAACTGAGTTGTTGAAGGCCCTCTAGAAAATGAGGTGTGAAATGAAGAAGAAAGCTCAGGATAGGAAAACAGGTCTAACTCAAACCTAGTTCAGGCTTCTTCCACCACAGAAGGTTCAAGCAGAATAGTGACACATTCGTGATGATCTGAAAAGCAGCCTGATTCCATGCAAAAATTTTGGGAGCCCTCATCTACATTTATGCAGCATTCTGAGATCCCAAGATGGAAGTGGCTATAAAGTGAAAATCATTGCTGTTATTCTTGGTGAGCCTACACAGGGTGACAACAGCTGGCAGAAACAGATGTGGTCCATAGTGAATTCCATCAGGCTGTGCTAGTGCCATCCTGAGCAGGTTTCCTTTTCCTCGACTAACAAAGGGTGTTTCTCCTCTGTCTAAGCAGTCCCCATGGGCTGCTTGTCATGACAGGTAAGCTCAAGCCCTAATCAAGCTGGCATTAATGCCTCCTCTCTCATTTCACTTGCTATTTCCTGGTGACTTGCCTTTCAGAGAACAATGTCTCCATCTTATCAAGATGATCTTCTTCATCTGGTTGTTGTTGTTAGGTGCCATCGAGTTGATATCCCACTCATAGTGACCCTACATACAACAGGCAAAACACTATTGTTAGTGCTTTCTGCTATTCATAGGGTTTTCAATGGCTGATTGTTTTTGAGGAGTGTGTTGCTTGGTCATTCTCCCACACCTACAGTTCCTGGTGTTACCAGGCAGAATCCCATCTAAGTACTAACCAGGCCCCACTTTGCTTAGCTTGCGAGATCTGATAGAATTCAACACCACAGTGATATGGCTGCAGGCTTTTCATCTGGAGCCTTGTATAATGCTTGGGGGGTGGGGTTGCAGTAATATTTATAGAGTCAGGACTTTGCCCACTCCCAAAATAATCCTGAGACAATCAGCCATGGAAAACCCTAAGAGGCTCACTATGAGTTGGACACAACTTGATGGCACCTAACAACAACAAATTGGTTCATGCATTGTCACCTTTAACCTTTGAAATAAGCTAACTAGCTAAATATTTTTGCTGCCTCGCTTTACAGATGAGGAAATTAAGACACAGCCAAGATAAATAAATTGCTCAAGGTCACAGAGGCTCTATGAGAATGGGATGGGATTTGTATCCAACCATGCTGATTCTAGAAATTGCTTCTCAATTTCTAGTAACTGGAGATTAAGAAGAATCCAAAATGCAGCAAGAATCAGAATGAAATGTACTTGCTATAATTAAGTGCCATAAATACACAAATGGTTATTATAACACAAAAACTCTTTATGTTTCACAGCTTCTATAATTCTAACCATCTTGAGGAAAAGGTGGAAAGCAAGTTATTACTGGCTGTATTCTTTTCTAATAAAAGAAAGTAATTCAGTGGCTGACCGAGATCATGCAGCAGTTCCTCATCCTCTTGACAATGTTTAATGTCAGACTTGGCCTCCAATGCTTCCTGAACATAAAGAGAGTCTTCTGGAGGACAGCAAGTAATTAGATATGATGGTACATCAAGCATCTAAAGGATCACATTGTTTCACTTGCAAGATGCAACCCAGCAAGTCACCAACCAACCCAGAGATGACTGTACACAGCACATCCATGCCAACTACATTACAGAGTGACTGGTAAATTTTATACTAAAGAAACCAATATAATGTGGATCCTCTTCTTCTGGAGAGGTGGTAAGGAATATTAGGCATATAGAAATGTCTATCAATCCAAAGTAAAATGTTCTGATCATGTGCTGTCGGAATACAGAGCAAGAGATGTTATAGCTCGGGAGATGGAGGAATAGTCACAAGAGCAGGTGGCATATAAAGTAGGTCTTAGATAAAGATGGAATTTGGACAGCTAGAGATGGGGCAAAACTAGCATCACAGGTGAAGACCTGAAGAGGCACGCACAAGTGAGTCAGTGGAGCCTCTTTCCTCCAGGGAAACACACTTGTGAGAATCTCATGGGTCTCTATGTTTCTTGTGTGTTTCACTGTTGGTGCTGTGTGTAATGTCAGTTGTATTTTAGTGAGGGGAGAGAGAGAGACGAATTGTCTGCTGGTAGAGCCAAACCATTATTTGAGGCCAACTGCGGGAACTGTGAAGAGCCCTGCAGGATCTGGCACAGCAGGTTAGCTGTTAAAAAGTCAGCCACACATTACTCACTGTGAAATGCATGCTTCTAGCTGCTGATTTGAAAAAGTGATTAATGAGAGACTGGAGGAAATGGGGCTCCAAGTGGCAGTGGCGATTTCTGATTCTAACAACATGATACTCTGTGAAAGGCCACGGTGGAGAAATAGGGGTGGACTGGGACTTTACTGGAAGGACTACACTCTCATATGAGAATAATAATAGAACTAGGGTTTTGTTTTTTATTTCTTCTTTTTGCAGGTTCCATGGAGTTATGAAAGTTTTTTTTTTTAATATGCTATCTTTACATAAGAGTTTAGCAGAGAGCCTCCAAAACATTCCTCAGGCACCCATATTCAACTGAAGAAAAGGCACCATCAAACAAAGCCAGCTTTACAATAAAAAGACAGACTGAAAGGACTCACTGTCTTCTACACTCTTTATAAATTAATCTATAACATACAATAATAGATTGGTTGTTCTTGTTAGGTACCATTAAGTCGGGTCGCACTCATGGCGACCTTCACAGGGTTTTCATTGCCTGATTGTTTTAGGATTGTTTTGGGAGTGGATAGCCACGTCCTTCTCCTATTTTTGTGGTCTTGGGGATTGAACGTGGGTCTTCAGAGAGTGCAGAGCAGCACTCTACCAACTGAGCTAAACCCCAGCCCTCATAATGACATGTTGTTGTTTTTAGGTGCCATGGAGACGAGTCCCACTCATAGTGACCCTATGTAGAACACATTGAAATACTTGCCGATTCTGTGCCAGGCAAAGGATCTTATTTATGTTTAAGCCCATTGTTGCAGACACTGTGTCAATCCATCTGGTGGAGGGCTTTCCTCTTTTGCGTTGACCTGCCACTCTCCCAAACATGATGTCCCTCTCCAGAGATTGATCTCTCCTGACTACATGTCCGAAATATGTAAGACGCAGTTTGGTCATTTTTGCTTCCAAGGAGCACTCTGGTTGCACTTCTTCTAGGACAGATTTGTTGGTTCTTTTGGCAGTCCATGGTATATTCAATAGACGTCTCCAGCACCACAATTCAAAAGCATCAATTCTTTTTCTGTCTCTCTTGTTCAATGTCCAGCTTTCACAACCATATGATGCCACTGAAAATACCATGGCATGAGTCAGA